>JAMZAV010000611.1:0-300061 GCA_024449915.1 Sweltsa coloradensis
ATGTACGTTTATATAAAAAGGACTGAATACCCGTGACTATAACTAACATTGCACTCCAGCGTTACATAACCTAACCAGCCCTATCGGCACGGAAACCATCGACTAGATAATACTGACCAACCAGAGGTCGGTATTCGAAACAGGAAATAGAGACCAAATGGTAAGACACGATTCACTTGTGCGATTTATTTTAGGATTATATTTATTTAGTTGTCTTCCTTTGTAAATCAGTTTTCTAACTGAATAGGATTGACTTTAAATAAATATATAGTAAATGAAACAGTCAGTATCAACTAGGTATCAACTTTAGTACAACGTTCTTCGTTACTAGGACGGATACGTATTCAACGTTGACACACATACATTTTCTGCCTGAAATACATATTTTGCCTGAGGCGAGGTTTGAACAGTTTCATAAATTAATGTTTGTTTACTTATATATAAATTAAGTGAAAGCAATATTTGAAAAGACGTGTCCGTACCGGTGACCATGGGGCCTACTAGCCCAAACGACAGTTGTCGACCGAATATTACTTCAGTCTAGTAGATAGAATGTCATGCTCGGCGCAGTAGTCTTGACATTTGTTCGTGTCAGTAAGTATCTGTTTATTTAATGTTGTCACTGTCAATAGACTATAGTCACACGAATTAGTAAATACACCCTCTTATCTCATATCATTATACAGTGAGGGCGAAACAGGCTGTGCATCCTGTTTCGTGCGTTGAAAGGAATACAGGGATGAAATGAAATAATGAATAAAATTGGGAAAGGATTATACAAAGGGAGGAAAGAACATGACCTGAAGTTGAATTGTAAACTAAAAAAGAAGGATGTTGGGAAGTGGTCTTTTTTAAATAGAGCATTTGTGGAATGGAATCAATTGCCAGATTCAGCTGTTGAGGAATCCTCGGTAAAAAGGTTCAGAATGTGATGTGTTGTGTTGTGTTGTGTTGTGTTGTGTTGTGTTGTGTTGTGTTGTGTTGTGTTGTGTTGTGTTGTGTTGTGTTGTGTTGTGTTGTGTTGTGTTGTGTTGTGTTGTGTTGTGTTGTGTTGTGTTGGTTGTTTGTGTTGTGTTTGTGTTGTGTTGTGTTGTGTTTGTGTTTTTGTTTTTGTTGTTTGTGTTGTGTTGTTAGGTTTGTTGTTGTTGTTGTGTTGTGATTTGTTGTGTTTGTTGTTTGGTTGTGTTGTGTTGTGTTGTGTTGTGTTTGGGTTTTGTTGTGTTGTGTTGTGTTTGTGTTGTTGTTGTGTTGTGGTTGTGTTTGTTGTTGTGTGTTGTTGTTGTGTTGTGTGTGTTGTGTTGTGTTGTGTTGTGTTGTGTTGTGTTTGTGGTTGTGTTGTTGTGTTGTGTGTGTGTTGTTGTGTGTTGTGTGTTGTGTTGTTTGTGTTGTGTTGTGTTGTGCTGTGCTGTGCTGTGTTGTGTTGTGTTGTGTTGTGGAGGATATGGATTTGGATCTGATATAGATATGATTTGTTTGATGTTTGATGTTGATTATATCGCCAGTTACTATTATAAGTCCATGATTGTATAATGGATTTGATTAGATGTAAAGTGAAAAATTAAGAAAAATGAGTGTGATATTAAGTCTTGATACTTTTGATACAATTATAAAATATTATAATTTTTGGTACTTGCCACCATGTAACCACATATTTGCAATGATAATAAAATAAACAAATAAATCTTTTCTAAATTCAGAAACAGGGTTTGTTTTAAAGATCGTTATTTCACGAACATAAATAAAGTTTTAAGTTTGTAATTAAAAGTTGTCTGAATAGTTCGAACTGTTAATCAGTCTTTGATTATAAGATTTCTATAACCATACAGGTCAAAACTTCCGTGCTTTCTTGTCTCCAACGTAAAGTCACAAACTGTACGCTGAATCATTACTGCATAACTTCTCTGACTTGGTTTTGCAAGTACGATTTAACTCATTAGTTCACATTGTTAATCGGCTTTTGTTTTTGTTTCTATGTAGTAAATGCACACATTGTGACCTAAATAACTCGCAGCTCTGGAGTGTAGTATTAGTTTTACTACTAACACTTCGGGTGAACCAAACCATGATAGAGCTCTTGAATGTAACCCAGGATGAAGCCAGTAAGTGTATTTTATACTGTGTAGATTAAATTAAATTCCCTGTTTAGTTGGTCGTATAGCTAAATTGAATTTTGAAGTATGCAATACATAACAATTTAAAATGTAAAAACAAGTAAAGTATAAATGATGAGTCAAAATCAATGTATTTGAAAATAAATGAATATGAAGTGAAATCTGGATGACACGCGTTGTTATTATTGAAAACTTCACCTGGAATACAAAGTTATGGTTATTGATTGCACTGATTTTTTTAATTTCATAAGTGGATTTTAAAGAATGATTAGCCTTCCAAAATTTTGGGTTACAGATATTTTGATTATTTCTGCCGGTGCCGTGAAAGAGCTCAGATATTTAGATTTGAAAACGTATTTTCACATTTTATTTTATTTCTGAGTTTCATTAACAGGGTGTATTTGTTAATGAACACATCACGACCGTTCGTAAATATTTTAACTTAGTAACCAAATAAAATAATTTCGTGGTCTTCATTGGCGATAAAGTTGTAAAAGTTAATCATTTCGCATTAATTCAAGTCTACAGATACAGTCTCATAACTGTTTTTCAATAGGGGACTTACGTTTAAAGGAGACCGAGTCAACCTTGTAGTCATCTAAGTCATCGATGCGCAAATAATCGTGTGCATCATTTTAAAATGACATCATCATTATTTGGTTCACTTAAATACAGCATTGCTGCCATTTTTCATTGAGGTATATACTTAAATAAATTTAAAGGCATTTTAAAACATAAAACATATCAAATCCAAAGATATAAACTCAAAATAACAAAATTGACCGCCAAGGGGGCTTTACATACACTTCTGCCATCAAGTAAAAGTCATTTAAATCCCTGTTAGGTTCTTCCATCCAATCCATATTTATATTATATAAATAATAAATTCATATCCATATTAAATGTTAGTGGTATAAATGTGGCCCGATGGGACTAAAAACATGTTTAACGTTTAAAGCATTCTAAGGTAGGGCCAACGATCGTGGTGTTTTGAAAGGTTATCTTGACATTTCAATGACAAACATCAAACTGCTTTCAGAAAATTTTGTGACATTACTTATTATCTTAATTTTAGCTTCAATACTAGTTCATCAGTTATTTGACTGAGTGGGTAGACTCCAAATACAAATTACTTATTTATTTATGTACGTACACCTAATGCAACTTTTGAAGTTTAATAATATGTACTATTCACCCTCTCTTTTAAAGAGTCATGCTTATACCATGTTCTTGTCAAGAGAATAAATAAGTTACTTACTGTGCACTTCGATGCTAGTTTGTATTAAATATATATTAAATGCAACTCTAATACTTCATAAATTCGCTCTCTGAGTTATCACGTAACAATGTGTTCTAAATAATACTTAATGCAAGAACTGTGTTAGGATGTTAGATAATGCCCGACATGATACATCCTTGTCCGAAGCGCGTGAATTCGAGATAACTGATCGATGACTGGTGCGTGCGTGATACGACTCTAGCACGCACTCCCACTTACGCACAAGTTACAGTTCATTACATATCTTCCTGGTCACGTCACGAAATGAGATGGGACGTTAAGTTACACAATCATTCAGTGAGGATAAGGTATATGTAAATTATAAAGCTGAGTTGGAGGGAGGGTAATTCGCTGGATCGTTGGTTAACTTCCGCTACCACTATCAGGAAATCCTGATTAAATGTTTCACCATTGTTTTCTCTGTCATAGACAAGCTCTGAGTTTCTTAACCTACCTTTACTTTTGTGATTCCATACAATAGTAATAATTGTTAGTTAGTGTTAATAAGCATTGTTTGTTTGTTTTAAAGCCCATTCTGTTGTCTTGTTTCAACTGTCATAAAAAACCTGATGAAGGAGGTTGATTAACCTTTGAAATATCGTAATCTTTGTTTTGTTTTGAGTAGTGTATAATCCTCCTAAAAACATCATGATCTTAAACCTGACCTACTCTAAAATTGTTTCACCTTTGTAAGCAATAATTGTATTCAGGATTGCCTGTGGTGGGTATCGAATCTGTGACCTTCATGATGAAAGTCTCACGCTTCACGCCACGCACTTCTAAACAAAATTGTGCGTATGGTATGAAGTAACTTAATCATATAGTACGCAACTAAAGTAATATCACAAATATATTGATTGATTTTCCTAATTTTTTAGAAAACAACCACGCTTAAGAAATCAAAAGCTATTTCCGTCATCATGTTTTTTATAACAAATTTATAATATAAAAAACATTAGAACTACCAAAGACAATAGCCAAGGTAGTCAAAATATTAACAATAAAAAATGGTGGAACATGGTGATATGAAACTAATTCATATTTATTAAAATTAAAAATACTATTTCCTATTCATTAAAGGAATTAACATTGGAGGGAAATTGGTGCTAGATAGATGTATATATGTATATGTGTATATGTGTAACTTAAACACAAGAATATATTGATTAAGTTCATAATATAAATGTATGGAGGAGATCTTTAAAAATGTTGAGGATCGTATGAGAAACCTACATTAAGTCGATGATTTTAGTCCTTCATTTTTTTTTTTAATTTTCAGAAGTAAATCAATGTCATTTCAAAATAATACATGTTCACGTGCTCACATTATATTGGAGAAGGAATTTTTCTTATTGTTCTATAAAACAGAATACGAATATAGTATGCATAAAATATGACTGGGTAAAAGTGGAACAAAACAATTTATGAATAATATTACTATTTTATTTGAGAGAAGAGATTTGTTTGAATAAATATCACAAATGCAGGATGTAAAACGATAAAAATAAGATAAACAAAAGTTATGTTTCTGGTTTCTGGATTATTTGTTGAGAAGCTCGACTGACACAATTTGATTGTAGATCAAAAAGTCTTGTTTCGAGAGAGACTGGATGTTATAAAACTTCCCGTGGTCTCTAGTAGGTATATCATGGATATGGAGTTTTAACGTCCTCATAAAAGATATATCTGTTTTGAAGAACTCTTTGTTGCATCTAAAATATCTCGTTATTACATTTTTCAATATTTCCCTTTTGCCAATCAAATTAATATTCAGGTTGAGGGGAGCACTAGTCAATGGGATATGTTCGCTTTCTAAGTTAAATATTGATAAAAACTCTTACCTATGAATAATAAATGATACAAAAAAAAATTTAATAGCACATATAAAGTATTAAACCGTATAGACTGACTATTCAATAGAATCACTAAATACGCAATTTTTAAAAAATATATATTTCCTATATCATAATAATATGTTTATGTTACTTGTTTCTTCACATGTAATTATTTACTATATTGAGCTTCATTGAAACTGTATAACTCACGTACTATACACTTTATTATACATACCTTTAACGTATATTTTACACTTACCTATCCATTTCATAAAACCACTACATTTGTTTCGTTGTTAACCATTAACCACTTTAATGAGATGTTGAACCGTTGATTTAAAAGAGTAATTTTACGAAATCCAGATTGGTTTTAATCCTACAGTTCTAAAACAATAACACAATAAAATAGATTGTAAAAAAATCTATGTTTCGAAACGTATACACCATGTGTGTTATGCTGCAAAATACTGGTAAATGTAGCCTTAACCAATAGTTATTGTATCGCTAGGATTTCTAATGGCTTAATCTGAGTGATATTGTACTTTATGCCACTATCCCACGTTCTTTATTTACTGCATGACGCCATTGCGGAAATATAAAACGCCATGTAACAACGAGTCAAAACACGTAACTACCAATTACCCTGGCTTTAACACCCGTTAGTCTCGATTGAAAAATGAAATGTGGGATTTCAACCATTAAACTGTACAAATTTCGATCGCGACTAATCAGATTGATTGAGGTTTACTATAATTGAACAAACTGTGTACAAAGCTTTGTGTATCGGATTTGGGGTCGTTAACACAAAACATGCAATTGTGAAATGCAATTGGTTTTTGACAGAACTAAGTAAAGATTTGACTAACGTCCGTTTGAATTATTTAGAAATGGAATGTTTCTGGTTTGATTGACTTTTTGTTGAAGGTAGCCTAATAAAAAACACGAATTCGGTTTATTTTTAACACCAGATTTGACTTAACCTGACAAACACAATAGATATTTGTGGAACTTTAGAACCATACTGAAATAAATTGTAACGTGCTTTAATTGAAAACTTTTTTATTTTTTACCTAATAGACATGGCCTCGAGTGTAGTTATTTTGTTTAAAATGTAATGATGTATTTGTAAAGAGAAAAATAAATTGGTGGCGAAGCAGGAAAAAGAAACGCAAAGTTGATACCTAACTGTTTAATGCCTAGAATTAGTTATCAATTAATAAAACACTACTCAACCTGAAGTAGTTGGAAATGTGTAAGAATATTATTTACAATTTATATTAAGAATGTAAAAATAAAATCAATATTATTCACACGTGTAGAGGGTCACAACAGGGGTCTATTTACTTACACGTGTTACAAAAGTCGGTCGACAGCGACAACTTTGTAAATGAATAGTCATGCGCTGTATTCTTGACATTTCGGCGTCTCAGTGACTTAATGTTGCCCAGTGGTTCCATTATAAGTGTCACTGTCAATGACAAGTTAAAACAAGAGTTATTGTATTTACCAAGTGGTCGCTGACTATCGACTATTGCCGCACGAGTTACTAAATAGACCCCTGGTAAACCTTCTGCAGATACACAGTTGGCATCCATACGATTTTCTATTTTTAAAATTCTGAATGCTGATATTTTTGTCATCACTGTACTTACAAACTGTGAGCCTTCGAATAACACGAAAGTCCCAACTCGAATCTCAAATTCGATAATTGCCACTTCCAACCCAAAACTTTAATGTACACTTTAATTATATTATCAATCTTTGATAATTATGTAATCAGGGGCTGTTTGCGAAGTGGTGTGCGTACTAATCGCCAAGTGTAGCGTAATGAAACCTAGTATCTAATTTATCTTATCGCTTTAGGCTCGTCCGCCTCCTCTGTTGGTCATTAGTACGTTTTGGAACTGTATGTAACTAACCGGAAATTCAATATTTCAACATCAAAAGTTACGAAATTGAAACACAGCAAAAAAAGAATCTAAAACATTAACTGAGTATCAACGAACAGGAATTAAAATAAAACATTGCGAGAAAAAGTCTTGCAAACAGCAGTAAAGCTTTCCTGTCATTTCTGTTTTAATTAGTAGGACTTAGCAGTATTTTCATTCTGAAAGCTGGATTAACTTGTTCCTTTGTTAGACGCGGGCTTCCTGTAGGGCTTGTGAATAAAACAGGAGCACGCGCATGGTCGGGTTCATATAAAAACCTGGATAATATGTCATTACTTAATTATTACGCAAGGGACTCGTTGTTAATTGTATGTAACTAAACAAGAAATGCTTTGTAACATTTTACAACTAATTTAAAAGAAAATAAATTGGTAGAAGAATAAAATAAACAGTTTATATTTTTGACTTTGGGATTTGTATTATATATGTGAACTTTCTATAACTTCGAATTTATGGTATCACAATTTTATTAAATTATAAAAATTTATTGCTTTAAACCAAACTAAATTAATCAAACACTAAAATGCATAAAATTACAAAATTGAACGAAAATAGTGTAAACGCGCCTAGGAATAGGAAAAATTAGATGACTTTCTTTCTTTGGCATAAAAGGTATTTTCTACTTTTCGTTGTCGTCATTCCTTAGTTAACGTCTTGTAGATTTTTTGCTGTACGAACGTTTGGAAATGTCTTTGATAACATTCATTTGACTTCTTTTTGGCCCCATTAGAATCATTAATAATCACTCGTGCTTGAAAATATGCCATACTCTACGACTTCACTCTAATATCGTCAAACGAAACCTGTTTTTTCCTTTACTTCTTACTCTCGTTAGGGTCTGTCTTACCTATATCCAGAAGATTTTCTTGCACTGAATGATAGCCCTTTACATCAAAAGTACTTTTTTCTATATTATCAAATTTAAAACCTTTTACATTCTTCGATGCAAAAGTCACCCCAAAAAGGGAATAACTAAAGAGTTTTTTTTAACAACTTGCGTTTCAAAGTTCTTTTCCCCTTGTTATAGGTGCACGGTTTGTAGAAATTCGCCCTTTCGGTTGAGTTATAACCTCCGCCCTATCCCTCAATGTCAACAGAAACTTTTTGTATCATCCTTGTTGAAGGGACATAAACAAAAGCATGTTCGTCGGAGGTCATGTTCGGTTTTTATCGTGTAGCGTGACACATACACTGACGGACGGACAGAAAAGTGGCGCTTGTAGGGGATCTTCACTCCCTAATAACTCTATATCTGCCTTTGTTCGAAGGGGTTATTGAAACGACGCGTGGTCTTGAAGATACCCTCCCCCCTTCAGATCACCATAAGTCGGTACTTCCCATGCTCGTCAATGTCTCGCTGACTTCGCACGCCCCAGTAATGTCTTCATGGAGTAACTACCTTCAGAATCAACCTCGCAAATAACGACGCTTATCTCCTTATGCTGCAGACGCGTAGGCTCTGTGTGAAGTAAGAAGGCTGTTCACCCTGATTCCTTGCATTATTCTTGTCGGATCTTTTCAATGCCTCGATAGTTTCGCTGAAATACTGCCAGACGCACTCTGAAAACTTTGATAAACAGGATGGTACATCAGCATAGTATAATGTGGGTTTGTGTGTACAGTCTAGGATAAAAGCGATATCCATTATAAAGAAGAGAGACTTACAGGGTTATCGCTGTACATAAATATTGTGCTCGATAGGCATAGTATATTCATAAATTCTTCTTATAAAATGTACATTTTCGTATAATATACGGTTTTTACACATTATGAGAACTACAAGTGCTGATGACAATTTAAAGGAAGTATACTGAGAGTTATATTAATCCTACCTTTCATTGGAGAAGAATACAATTATTCAAATGTTTAAAAAAAAGTTTTGTACTTCTTTTAGTTCAAATTTAGTGACCTTTGTTCAATTCCAGTGAATGTTTTTTTAATACGTGCATTTAGCATGCATTGATTCAAAGTCAGTAAACGTATACTCTCAAGTTAATACAATGTTTTGATTGGAGTGTAATTACATATGTTTTGTTTGTTACAGGTAAGACAATCCTACCTACAGCAACCGAAAGATCGAGTGACGCCATGGAATACTTCTATTGTCAACAGGTTAGTTCGAAACTAGTGTTGCTACACAAAAGGTAATTTATAAATAAGTGTCGTGCTTCGGAAGTCGAAAACAACTTAAATTATTCCTTCTCTTATTTATAAACTAAATATACTTGTCGTTTATTTGTTTTTTAAGTGAGTGACTAGAATCAAATTAAAGAAATTATATCACAAAATTGTGGAGCTGGCACAACCCCAAAAAGAGAGTGTGAGAGTGTTGTCGATTGTCGACACGAGAGGTGCTTGTGGGAAGAAATTTATTCATTGGAAAATATTATATATATAATTATATAATATTGTACGAAGAAAAAAATCTAATTCATAGTAATGTTTTTCACTTGATAAAATGTATTTTATGTAAGTAAAAGAATTATTCAAAATATGGAGAGAGAAAACGAGTCAAAAAAAATGTACGTGATCAAAAGGAAGATTTTATTATAAAATATCAATAATTTATATTTCTTTCCCCCATTATCTTGTTTCTTTCGATATTCAATGGTAATGTTATTCGTATGTGACTTTCTCCCACACTAGGTCAAGGCGGGGTACCAATATGATATGAGTGAGTGGCCTCCTACTTTCTGTGAGCGATCGTTATTAACCCCATCCATTGTGCGTCGCGACGCCCGGCGTCGGCCTCACCAGGGGACACTCTACGTGTTATCGCCGACCGAGTACAAAGTGGAAGTAGTTCATTGTTCACGGAAATTTGTGCATAATGCAATTATGGGCTTACGGTTAATTAATTTGAGAGAGAGGGTGTGCGTCAGAGCTAGGACTGATCCTTGTGGGGGGTAAGCGATGGTGCTGCGAGAGAATTCGCCGTGCACAAATTGTGAACTTCTCACTCGTCGAGTTTAATTTAGATCACTGTTGAAAATGTATTACTCAAACGTAATAGCTTGGCCCTGTTAGAAGAATGACGATTAACTGATTGGGTTCGTAGCTACGTATTTTGGAATTATGATCATTATTACATTGGTATTTTATATATTTCAATTCCCTTTGGCAAATGTGTAATTAAAAAATATTACACGAACTTTTTTTATTTAGAAATAAAGATGCATTTTTACTAGTCACGAAGAGAGACTGTTCACAACGCTATCTATCGATTTCTTGTCACATATTCTAGTTTTATGATACTTTAACGTTGCAAAAAATTGAAAATGTTTAAACATTTCTAGGAATTACTTGTCCCTCTTCAAGTGATAAACTAAGAATACAGTTACAGGATATTTTGTGGGCTTAGAAACGCCTTGAATAAAAACTTTCAGTCAGGATAACTTGTGAAGGGTGACTTCACGAATTAGTCTCTCGTGTAACTCTATCGACAATATCACATACGCCAATTTTACATACTACCAAAACTTGTAACTCCTCGTGGGACACTTACACATAGACAGTTTATGCCCCACTTCAAGTGTAAAACTAGGTGTATTTGCGAAAGAGGAATATCAAAGATCTTATTAGGCTGATTCAATTCCTTGCAATCATATTAACGTCTGAAACTTTTGTAAATAAACTTTCAGTCAGGATTGCCGGTGGCGGGAATCGAACTTACGACTTTTCAGCTTCGCGTGTTCCGCGTGAGCTACCTCTCTCGGTATATCCTGAGCTACCTCTCTCGGTATATCCTGAGCTACCTCTCTCGGTATATCCTGAGCTACCTCTCTCGGTATATCCTGAGCTACCCCTCTCGGTATATCCTTAGCTACCTCTCTCGGTATATCCTGTGCCACTTCTCTCGGTATATCCTAAACGTTGCGTCACCCAAACTAAATGGAAAATGTCAACACAAAGTCGTTTCTTTTCTAACGTTGTGGTTGGTTTAGATAAACACATTTCATACCAAAACCTTTCCACTAAATTGAATTTGCTCAGCGTCTTTAAACATGCAGTTTGAGGTTTTGTCGCCGGGTTGGAGTGAGCGCTTGTGCTGCTCTCAAGGAGTTTTTGTCTGGAGACATAACCTAGTTCCTCTAACTTGTTGTCCTGACGTCTGTAACCTCTCAGAACTAAGGTAGTTTCCCTCAAGTAGACTCGACTCTCACAAGAAAATGTAGAAGCAAAGCAAATATAGATATAAGTTCGTACATAGTGAACTTATTCAAACAATATTAATTTAAACTTATTATTGTAAGTATTCCTTCTGGTGACAGGAAAGTGCAAATGTAATATACTTTTATTTATGTTATGCAAATACAATCTTATTACATTCCATGTTAATGTAATTATAAACAATATATGCGCGTTACAGTTGTACAATGACTAATCTTTCTAATTAACTTCTTCAATCCAAAATTCTCTAAATATTTAATTATTACGCAATGTTTAAAGATTTATTAAAGAATGACATGTATAAACTTATAAAAACTTCAATTTTATCGTACAGCATTGCTTTCAATAAGATATTTATCAACGTAATCTTAAAAATAGAACAATTTCCAGTTCACTACCGAATTTGAATGTTCGCTTTTGTATTTTTTCGATTTAACATTTCAATTGTGTAAAAGTTTTCATTTAATTTAATTAATTTAGTTATTTTAGAATAAACTCTCAATCACAAAAGTAGACAATACAAACGATAAACTTGAACTAAAACTTGTTAAAAATTAATTTCTCCTTGCACTCATGCAATGATTAATCATGAAACTAGCACACTCCAACCCCACACCCAACTTTCAAACTAAGAGCGCTTTAAACTTGATCATTTTATTTTATTCACTTTTTACCAAGCTTGCAGCTGGCTTATTCGATCATTTATTTCCCGGTTTCATTACGAGAAATATATATCCTAACTGAAATAAATAGGTTAATTCAAGAATTGACTCAATTCCGCGATTCTTTTTTTTTCTTTTGGGGTATCTTTCTTCCGGGAATATAGCTTGAATACTCAATGAGACGATAATAGAAATTCTCCAATAATTACATTTTCCAGCGTTGAGCCAGATACCACAATGAATTTCAATTGGTCGTTTTTGTGAAGCTGGGAGCGTATTGCCATCATAAGTATATTACCGCGGGATGTGGGTGTTCGATCGTGCAGTAGTTGGAACTAGTACTTAGCAGATGTACTTTCTTGCAATGTGTTACATGGGTCGTTCGAAATACATTGAACCTTATCTGAACTCGGAATGTATTCGGTGAGACTACAAATATACGCGATGCATTTTTAAAAGAACATAAAACACACCTTCATAAATACAAATACACACTGATAAAAAACATGATGTCTTGGTCATCATTCTTAAGTTCATTATGCGCCTAACTCAAGCATTTATTAATTTATTAATATTTTAATTTATTTATACTACAACATTTTAACATGTAACATTAAAAATAAATGCGAGAATGGCAGACAGCATCTGTCCCATAGTACGTGAGTACCTGTCACCCTCTAATACAATATATAATAATAAAATACAATGCCCAATTTAAATTCAGTATCTTATACAACGTCAATGAATATTATAAAATCACTACAAAAACTGAAGTAAACAATACCACAACTAATAAAAACAGAACTACAACCTACTTAAAATAATCTTTGATGGCGCTATTGAAAACTGTCTGTTTTTAATTCATTTGGAAGTGCGTAGCATAGAGACAGATTGATGCAAGCATATGCATATGAAAAAAGCATAATATCTAAGTACAAACATTAGACAAACAGTTGCCAGAGACTGTAACTTTCTCTCCCACTCAATCACACACACATTGTAAGTACTCTCTAATGCATGCATGCACTAGCTTATACACAAACATTTACACGTAAATAAAATTAAAATGTTTCCACAAATTATACAAAATGCATTTATGTTACACAAAAACCCAATTAAAAACTATACTTTAATGAGTAAAGCTCTATTTTGTAGACCATGTAGATTTCTATTAATATTAACAAAATTTTAGTAAGTGGTTAAAATTTTCAACTTTATTATTTTGTTTGCAAAATTTTCAAATGTAATAATAATAATATACATTTTGACCGTGAAAAACAATATTATGATCACTTTGAAATAGTACAAACATCAAGTCTACAACTTAAATTCTAATGTCGCGTGCTGTAGCGCTGTGCCATCCGTAACTGTACCGTTCTCAAGAACTCCCGCACAGTTTAGCACTTAAAACGTCAGTCCTCCGCCGCTACATAATTTCTTTGATATCTTTCCACTTTCCCTCTTCTTCTCGTTTCCTTAGCTCAACTTCTCGAATATAACGAGACAAAACGTGAACCCGACGAAAAGATGTAATAATTTCTCCGACATTGTTCTCGACGAGAAAGACACGAGACGACGTTATCTCCGCATCAATGAGTCTATTGTTTTGAAACGCTGAATCGTATCCAATGTTTCTTTTTATATCGACTTAACAAGTGACAAAAATATCAAATAACATCGTCTTTTGTGTTTTACATAAGAAGGAGAACATTAATTGGTAGATTTCTTTTCATATTTTTTTAATAATACTGTCGGAGGAAGCTTATCGGAAGAAACGCTCTCTCTTTTACGAAAATTTAATGTTTGTAAGATCTTTGTTAAATATAACATTTAATTTGTCAAACTGATGCGTATACGCGTTTGACATAAAATACTAACGTCAAAGGCAGAAATCTGGTAAGATAACAAAAGGACAAAAAAACATGGGACATAACTAATATAACAACAACTGTTATTACCAATAATGTATTGCTCAACAAAAATGCTATTTTTGCTTGAAAACCTTTGTACAACAAAACTCAGAACCAATAATTCTCAATTTTCCACCCATTATTGTTACACCAACAATATTTTCACTGGTAATACAAATATGAGAACAAAACGACTTAACAATTTTTTGTATGTATTTTTAAGATATTATTTATCCAGCAGATATTAATTAGGTTACCCTCTTCGTCGCCCTGTTGACTGAGGCGCCTACCTGGAATGTTAGAGATCTGGGATAAAACCCCGGTCGGGATAGATTCTTTAATTTCTGGATCGTATTAAATGTATTTTAGTAATGTTTCCACTTTCAATTATTCTGTATTTATTATTTTGTAAATTAAAAATTCGAGAGACTTACTTTGTATGATCTCCGCCAAATCACGTGTTTTCGTAATTAAAACCGCTGCAATAAGGCAGTACCACTAGACTAGATAGACTTCCTCAAATAAACACAATAACCACTCTGGATTGTACATTTCCAATCGACCAGATTCAATTTGTACAATTGCTCCTCTTCGCTGGCATCGCACATAAACCCTAAAGTAATATCGCCTCGGTGTAATTGCCAGCGCACTCCAGCGACAGTCGCGCCAACTAACGTAAACAAACAGCGCTAGTCCACCCTCTTAGTTTCCACCCCATTTAGTTCCCCTGTTCGCCGAGTGGAGGCCAATCACGGCTAGGCGAATGACGTCAATGGGGGTCGTGTTCCCATCGAGATAAGTAGACTGTACGGGCGGTGGTACAGTCAGCGCAGATTGCAGAAACCTTTGGGGAGTTTGTGGGTCAATCGGTTGAGAGATACGGGAAGAAATCACCACGTTCATAACTAGATCAATTGGCTTTAATTCTGTTTTGAGACACACACGCCAGTATTTGCTCATAGATGGCGTCGGCGCCGACAGAGTTGGTTCACAGCCTCTTATATTAAAACATAAATTAAAAGTCATTTTAAATGTAAAAGATGCACTCACGGAAATTTGCTCTGTTACGTGATATTATTGATTGACTGCTTAATAAACCTTAATATTACTTTTCTTTAATGATTATTTACAATTTGATGCAAACAATGAGTTTCTAAATAATTTAAAATTTAAAAAAAAAAATTATTTATTGATGATTTTTTATTATCTTATCTTTGAAAGTAAACTTAACTTTGTATTTAAATAACTTAAAGGACACATGCACTTGAAATTGTGTTGTATAATATTATTAAATTAAAATCGAAATTGAGTTTGTACGGAAATAAGTTGTAAATCTGAGCGAGAAAACCCTTAATAAAAATGTGATTATTTATTTGTTTGTTATAGGCCGTTCTTTCCGCTGGTATATACGAAAGAGACATGTAAAACGAAGCATGTGTTTGTATATTTTAATGAAATGTTCATTATGTATTTAATTTGTAGAAGTTACTTATAATCTGGAATTATAGAGGTAATTGAACTTCTAGCATCAAAACAAATTATGTTTGAAGTTTATATTACTATACTTGAAGTAATCCTACTTCTTCAACTGATTCAATGTGTCAGATGTTATGCCGCATGTTTTAGTTGTAAACTAATCCTCTTATATTGTTTATGAAGTACCTAATAGGTTAGATAGTTAGACAGAGAGATGCTTTATTGTGTATTTAAATACAGAACATAATTATATAAAACGTATAAAACATGAACATTATAAAACAAACAAATTGGTGGGGTTCAATTGTTCTTCCCCCCTTTGAAAGAAGACGATATACTTTAATATTATCAAATAATGTTGAGCTAAATGAGTTACAATATACAAGTCATTATTTTAAGTGAGCCAAACATGGCTATAGCGATTAGTTTGTTCAGTGGTAGATTGTAAAAAAAAAATAAAATAAATAAATAAATAATGTTAGATGAACGATTTGTTTACATGAGCTTTAAACTCATAACCTATTTGTGACAAATAATGTAAATTGATTTGTTTTGAAAATCACCCAATGAAGAGGGTTTTTATTCATTTTTCCCTTGTTTTCATATGTAATTATTTATATTCTTAATCTTTAGGTTCCACAAAAATGTATGTCAAGGTTGAAAGTAGAGAGCAGAAGGCTCAGGTATTTCAGTTCGTACTCTGTAATTATACTTATGTAGATTGTGATAGCTAGTTTAAAATAGACATTCCCAGCAGGCAAAATCAAACTTCAGTCAGGATTGCGGGTGTCTGTTTTCGAAACAACAATCTCCTGCTATATTCTCGCACGTGACGGATGAGCCACCTCTATCGTGAATTAAAACCCACCGTGACGTGTTTATAAGGGCGTGATAACGTGATCATCAGACATCAACTAGGCTAACTATATTTGAAGGCTCGTCTAGCAGGCCGTGTCCTGCGTGGGCCGTGTCTAGCCGACGAGGTCTAGATAAATAGTCCCGTTCGTTTCGGTTCTCCGCTCCATCAATCCATGGGAACCGGCTGCGTCGAGAGGGCCTCGCACAAACATACGATAACATGAGTGATGCGCAGATGTAGTAGTTCGCGTTCTTTGTAAGCAAGAGTAGAAACTGTTGTAATGTTCGTGGAGGGTTGAGAGCTATTTGTTGGGGATTTGTGCACAATAAGATGTTAGTAGAAAGACGAAAGATGTTTTAAGACGAGCTTTGCGTTAGAATATTGGAAATGATGATGAAAGTGGAGAGAAAATATTAATTATGTATGTTTTGCGAAGAAACATATATTTGTCTTTGAATTTGAATAGTTTTCTTTTTTCTTTTCTTTTAGTCTAGTCGATTCATTTTTAATTGATTTTAAAAAACACCTACTCAAGAGAACGAGCAGAATATTTTGAATCAAATCAAAGTACAAATGATCAGAAAATGCATCTCACAACATTATAATAAATCACCTTTAAGAATTAATTGCAATACAAATGCAATTCAAAAACTTGACGAATTCTATCTTCCCCTAAATCATATACAATTATTAATATTTTAATGTTGTCGTGTTTAGTGGAAATTCAATGAAATAAGGTTTTCAGCCAGACTTGAGTTTAATTTAACATCGTGAATATTAAAAACAATCATGTCCACCCTTATCTGGTCTGCCACAGAAACTTTGCCCTCAAAGCAAAATGGTGACCACGACTACTGGGCTGCTCTATTTAGTCTCCAGACGTGTATATGATGACCTCCTTGTTTTCTCGTACAAGTCTGGGCTATTGTCTGTGAGTGGTTGAGGCGGGAACACGGACGGGCACACACCACTGATTCCCACCCACGTACCAACTTCACAATAACATCGGACGATATTGTATTGTTGAGTTGTCAACCTGGTTCAGACTAGACGCCTGTGGGGGCGGGAGACTTTGTCGTCACTCGACTGGTTTTAAAACAAATAGAAGGATAGTTTAATGTACGTGTAACAAAGGAAAATCATTCTTATATATTTATATAGAGATTTATTTACAAGTTTTTGTTTTGAATGTGAAAATTCAGTTGTTCTAAATACGTTGCTCAGGATATCTATAGAATCTACATTTCGGATTCGAATCGATTTCTTACATCAACACATGTGTAGAACGACTTGATAATATATATTATCATGGTAGCATGGTTTCGATAAATCTTGACGTATTGATAACATCCGATTTTGTAAATTAAACAAGCCGGTACAAAAAGTTGGGAGCAGGCTACTCAAATAACAGATTGTCGAAGAAATACACGTAAAACTCTCCGCTTATTTTTCTAGTTTGGTGGAGGTTCCGGGTTCGATGAGATCTCCTTTTGGGTGGGGTTAGCCACGTCCATCTGCAAGATCAACAAAATCATTCTGTTTCATCCACGTTAAAGGAGAGACAATAAACACATGTCAATTAAAGACTATTTTCGGTTTTTACGTTTTACGTGACTTTTCTTATTATTTATTCTTTATTGACAACGGGACGGGTGTCCCACAAGTGCAATACAATATAGTGTTAGAATATGATAGTTTGTGAAATGCATAAATAACATATTATTAACATGACAAAACATAAAACAGGAACAATACTATAGTATGGATTAGAATTTAAATTAAAACTAGAATTATATCTTAAATCTAGAACATGACATCTAGACATCTAGACTCACTCACATTCGGACGGACAGACAGACAGAAAAGCGATGCATGTAGAGAAGTTTCGCTCAATAAAAAGCAAAAAATTGTATCAAAACAATGTGAGTGATTTTTATTTTTCAACAAATTTAGTTTTAATATTATAAGTGGTAGTTACTCTTGAGTTAATAATTTCAAGAAAACGAACAACTAAACATAGAAGCTGCATTAAACATTTACTCACTCTGGGCGTCATACATCTGCACGGGGACCTGAGGAACTGCATGTCCAGTTAATCCCTCATGTAGAGCTGGCCACTTAAACGGCCGACCAATTAAAGCAGTACCACACTAATAATTATCTTCGCTGTAGTGATAAATCTTGCTTTAACTGTAGTGTAGACTTAAGATTAATTGTTAATCTGGTGGTTTGTTACGTAATAGCAAACCCAGTGCAAAATCAAATCGTCGGCCTACTTTATTGCTCCGTAGTATTTGTTCAAAAACTATACCTAATATTTAAAGTATGTACCTTAAGTAATGAATTTAAATTTTAATGCCGATGCGCGCGGTTTCGCGGGCCAATAAGCAATCAGTATTTTAAACTGGAGACCGCTGATTGGCTGCAATCCACCCGTCGATGACGTCAGCATCGGTTTAATTGCTTCGGAACAACTATATAATAAACTTCTTCCTTATTTACTAGCTGATATTTTCCATTTTTTTTCGTTTCTCGACTTTTACTATCATACGAATGCTCAGTGACAAATCCTTTCTTGGACCCAGACAGAATCTGCATTAACATTATTTATTTAGGGGCGTATAAATAATACGGATCAAAGCTACTTTACAACAGATAAATAATTTTAAAAAAGTAAATTCACATTGAGTCTACCAACTCAGTCACATATTGGCGAAAATAACTCCCAAATACAGATTTTATCTGAATCCGAGTTTTTGGTGGAGGTGCCGGGTCCGCAAAAATAACATTTAATTTAACTACAACATTGAAATCTTTGTTGGGGAAGGAGCCGAATACTCAAAAATACTATTTTAAAAAATGTAACCGCCAACACTTTGGATTTAGGGTCACTAAAACATTTTGTATCTTCCTTGTTGAACTGTGAACGGTATTATCTACAAAAAGTGCATATATTAAAATCCATTCAGTGGATAAATAAAACTCTTCAATAATACAATTTAAAGCATTTAAAGCATAATCATATTAAGCAAAAACGCTGCATAAATTTTTATTTAAAAAAGCTTTTTATGATTAAATGGTTTTTAATATAATATTATATTTGCTGTGAACCTTCTAGCTATGAAACGAAAATAGCGCATGTTTGGTTTTTTATCGTGAGACGTGATACACGCACAGACGGACGACAGACAAGAGATATAAAGGTTTTATATGCTCTTTTATTAATGTATTTACCTTTTAAGTATGTATCTAATATTAATCATATTCCGTAATAGATTTGAGATAGTAGTAAAAACCAAGGAAAGCTTTGAATAATACACACTAAATTGTCCACACAGTTTTAACCTAATCCGTTACTAAGTGACACGTTACGTGTCGTGTCACGATATGTCCTGTCATGGCGGGTGACGAATAAAAATCACTGTCTCAACGCCCGGCGTAGATTGTGTCCATGTTGAATAATTGTAGTCTGGTTCTCGATTCTACCGCCAGGGGAAGAGTAATCAGCGTTTAATGACACGTCACACTTGTGGCCTTATCACCCCACATCTAATCGATGATTACAGGGTAATATTTCACGGTTATTAATGACTATATGACAAAGGGTATGTATGAGTGTTATAGCAGGATCAGAAATATTATACCGCAGATTGTAATCGTGGAAGGGGGTCTATCTTTCGATAATGTAATATGGGTTGTATTTAAAAACACTTTCACGGAAAATTGCTCCTCAACGTTCCTATTGATACCATTCCTAAGTTTCTCAATAATGTCTAATATTTTAGGTTTTTTAATTTTTATTTATAGAAATAAATCACATTATAAAGAAGCTTGAGTTATACTTTGCACTGTATTTCAATTATTAACATTATTTCGATGGGGACTGATCCATGCCAGCGCCAACAAAAATATGCTACGTTACATTTTACTAAACATTACTAAATTATTTTAATCTTGTTTATATATTATTATAACTAGTGTGGTGCAGTGGGAAATTAATTGCTATTTTAATTGTACTAGGGTTTGAATAATTGTTCCTCTGCTGACTTTGTAGGATAATACAACAAAAACAAATAACAATATTACACAAATCAACGAGAACAAATTTATAATTACAATTTTTTAGTCGGTTTTCTAGACTGATGGCCAAAGGGAACGCCTATAATAATACGAACGGGTCTTTCTTAACTTTTCCCCCATAAATGTAATCAAAGTATTTATTGATGACACAACTTTTGAATTCAATTAAAACATATTTATTGCAAACAATTGTGCTTATAGCAAACACTATTGCATACTACAGTGATACTCAACAAGTTCGAATGTAAAAGCACAGATCTTGTTACCGACAGTGGTGGCTCCAGCGCTAAGTGCGAGAGTCTGATTCGAGAGGTCCCGGGCTCGAATCCCGTCATTGGCAATCCTGACCGAATTTTTTTAGGGTTTCTTCAGTCTTACAAGCGAATGCAAGAGATTGAGTCCTCTTATGGACATTCCTTCATAATTATCTAAATTTAAAAAAATAGTTACCTGGTACACCTGAAGAGCATTGCACCCTGGGCGTTGTACCCTGGGCGTTGAACCCTGAACATTTCACCCTGAACATTTCACCCGGGTCATTGTACCCTGGACATTGCACCCTGGGCGTTGTACCCTGGGCGTTGAACCCTGGGCATGTGGGCCTGAACATTGCACCCTGGGCATTGCACCCTGAACATTTCACCCGGGTCATTGTACCCTGGACAACCTTGCACCCTGGCCAGGTTTCCGGCGAGAAATTAAAAACGTTCGTTGTGTATTTTAACCTCGCGCCGAGAGCGAAATGCTGACGAATATCCCGCCTCGTATTCACACATTTCCCTCCCAGCCAGTCAGCGCGAGGCCGAGGTGGCAAGGGTCCCATCGATTGATCCGCGGCTATTTTAATTTCAACGGCACATTAATTAGTTTTGTGGTTGCGTTTGTAATTGGTTGGATTGATGCTACGTTCAAAGGATTGCCATTTACAAAATAACGTATCCAACGGCATGGTTAATCGTGAACATTGGAAATGGGTAGCACTTCGTTGTTCATTGCATTGACATTTTCAAAGCAAATGATTTATTGGATTGTTCGTTGGACGTGGTTCACTCTTTAAGTAATGTTCTTGCACTTGTGTTGTCATATGAAGGGTGTTTTTTTTTATTATTATTGACATCAATTGATTGAAATCACGGACTTTGTTGGCTCGAGCGTTAAGCGCGCGACTCTGATTCGGGAGGTCCCGGGTTCAAATCCCGTCGAGACCGGCAAATCGCAATCCTGACTGAAGGTTTGTCCAGAGTTTCCCTCAGTCGTTAATGCGAATGCAATGGATTCTTAAGCAGCCCTTGGACATCCCTTTACAATTGTTCTATAGGCAAAATACGTAGTTAGGCACCTGAAGAGGGGCATCAAATTAAAAAACAATCATTGATTTGAGTCAAATGCACTTTTACTTCATTTTGAGCTTCAACAAGAGTTATAATTCTGATTTCGTGTAATGTTTCCCTTTAAACATATTTTTAATTATTTTCTGGTACGCTTTTGGAAGTTTTTGAATCTCCCAGCTACTTGGCAAGCTTTGAAACACGAATATTGTGAATATCTTATTTTATTCGAAAAAAGGCTAATTTTTATCTAAAAGTTGTTATAAATCAATTAAATCATGATTTTTTAAATGGAAAAAATTACACACCCTGTTTTATATGTCGACCTATACACATGAATAAATTTGTATTTGACCATCCCTCAAATGTGTTTGTACGTAAATTTTATAATATTATTCTTCCATATAAAATATTAACATCTTTTCAATGGACTAAAGTTATCTGGGTTACGACTATTTTGTTCATTATTTTCGTTCACCTTTCGTTATAAATGTTCATGGTTAAAATTCTATTATAAAATTATTCTTATTACATCGTTCAACTAAGTGAAAATGTAGGTTTTGGCTGTGGACCCCCCCCCCCCACCCCCGCCAGCTGCCCATTTGCTTATGATTTCGTAACAGACAATTGCGAGTTTCACGTTTATATAAAGCTACACAGATATTATTAAAACATACTAGGAAACGCTCAGTTGGACGCGTTGATAAGCGAGCACGTGCTATAGCTAGACCCACATTGCACATTTTTTTAAATTTTAAAAATTGCGACGTTCGCTGTCCACAGGGCCATGTTTCCAATATTATTTATTATTGCCAAGGTATTTGGGTAAACCCGTGTGTAAACCTTTACTTTGTGGATAAAATCCACCGCCATCTAGAGGACCTTGACTCCTTGGGAAAACTATTAAACTCTTTGGTGACAAATAATAGACTGCTTCCTCGAAAGTATTTTGATTACTTCTAGGTGGCAGTGCATTAGAAACTTCGCGCGTCTTTTCGTTGCCATGGCAACGTTACTTTTGTTATAATTTAATTTCCATCTACACTACTTATCGGATCAAAATAAAATTAACATATTCGTGACCGGACGGACATTCTAAATGATTTGGCTATCTCAGATTTTGTCGCCGTTTAGTTTGGAAAAAAAACTTTCGATTAACTTTAATGTAACTTTTTAACTTTTTGAACGATTTTGCCACAAAACTAATGGCATTCAATCGAGAACGAAGCTTGCGGATGGTCAAAATTTCAACTCGATCCGAGCCTCCGTTCGAACGTTATGGCGAGACATACAAACAAAAAACAAACAAACAAAACAAACAAACAAACAAAAAAAAAAAACAAAAAAAAACAGTGACTAATTTTTCCGGCAGAGTCAAATGGAAACGCTCGCTTAAATATACTTTACGTAAACAACAATTTCTTATATAATAACATTAGCAACGTAAGATTCTCTGAGAATTTACTTATGTGAGTATAAAAGCAAGGTATTTCAAAACAAGACATAACATAATACAGCAATAACTCATCTTTCAGATACAGACAAACAAAACTCAAATAACAAAAGTATTCGGGATCTTGAGAGAGCTTGTCTTCATGAAACGACTGTTCTTCTTTTGTTCCCCAGCATGCGTTTAGATCAACATTATTTTCCCAGAAAAACAACACCTAATATTTCATACAAATTCAAGAAAACAATTCTAAATCCGTTGTCTTGATTTTTTTTTTCCTTATTTCTTTCTTTTAGAAGCTATTTTTTCCTCTTTCCGGAATTGTCGTGCGGTTTTCTTTATTTCTATTCTTCCTGGGAGCGCGTATTTGTGACGTCACGTACGACCAGGAATTCCGTCGTTCCTTCGTTTCATCTTCTCTCTCTCTCTCTCTCTCTCTCTCTCTCTCTCTCTCTCTCTCGGGTTTTTCAATTCCTTGCCCTGAGAATAAGTGGCCACACGTTCCATCTCAAGACGTCTCCTACGCCACCCCCCCCGGCCCTTCTCTCTCTCGCACGCATAGTTCCCGTTAAGGAATTATTAATAAATTTGTCGAGATTTAAATTTAACGCATATTTTGGCGGTGCCTTTAAACATAAAAATAGCACGGTATTAAAACATTTTCAATTTGTGAATAACCATTCAGCAAAAATATTTCGGGTCTATAAGATGAAACGTTTTATTTTACATCATGGCAAGTAATGTATTCTTCACGGAATTAAGTTCTTTGTTCAAGTTTATAGGTTCGAAAACCTAATTATTGTTTATTTAATTTATCAAAGGATGGTTTCTTTACGAAACGTGATGAAAATTAGTATGAAACACACAATTTTATTTGAGATTTGCATTACAAACCTACACATACTTCGCTCTGTAGCACTCTAAATGTATTCGATACTCGTATCAGGCGTCATCGTTTTACATAACATCAAATGTATTACGTTTGAATTTAAAATCATGTTTGTGAGGCACTATTTACCGTTTACCGACCAATAAATAAAATATATATACCGTTTCGATGTTAACGGCAACATTCAAAACCATTCGCCGTATACGTGTATTTGAATAAATATTTAATAAATGTTAATAAAAATGTCTGGCACTTACTTAAATAGCAACACCATAAAAGTGATTAAGTGTATGTTCATGCTCTAGATTCCAGCTATGTAGCGATTTATTCGCCCAGTCTGTGTTTTAAGGTGATGTTTTTGGTTTATCTCTCCGACTTTACAGTCTACCAGGTATTTTGCAAAAGTGCACCTCAAAGTAACTTTTACGATAAGACACATCTCCACTGGATCGTTTCAGTGTCCGTAGGGAAGAAAATAACGAAATAAAACAGATTCGCTGAGAACTTGTCAGGAATAAAAAGAAACTATAGAGTGAAATAGTATGAATGTTTTAGATGGAACGAAACGATTCGTATTCCAACTACTATTGAGAGAGATAATATGACAGTCATTAAAAGATCTATGCCAAGGTGTTTAAAAATAATCACTGTTTTGTAAAACGAGCATGAGGAAGAGAATGTACGTGTGAAGAACGTGTGGGTGATGAAGGAACGAAGTATGCTATGAGGAACCTTAAGGATTGCTCTCGTTTTGTTTCGGTTGAAGAGATTTATTAATGGAATTTTTTAAACGATAATTTTATATAACCCACTTAAAAACTGATCGATAAACGAAGACAATAAATAAAAAGTTCATTTATGTACACATAAAAATATACTGATGTTATTTATACATATTTAAATATTTAATTAACCATCATCCTCTTTTTAAACTTATTTTAATTAAGTTTAACTATATATAAATGATATTTTAATTTGGTGTGGTTCTAAACCGCCCTATCAGCCTCCTGTCTGTGTTATCCAAGATGCTGGAGCGTGTCATCCTAGTCCGTCTACAACGTCACATAGACGACTCGAACGTTCTCCCGGACGAACAATTTGGATTTCGAGCAAAGCACTCCACAATACAACAGCTAACGAGGATAACTGATAAGATAACAGATGGTTGGAACAGCGGCTGTGCGTCAGCGGCGGTATTCCTTGACGTCTCCAAGGCATTTGATCGTGTGTGGCATGTTGGACTCATTCACAAACTTGTACACTTTCAGTTCCCTGATTATCTAGTCCTGCTTATTCAATCCTTCCTCACTGAGCGTACTTTCTACGTATCAAAAAATTCTGTCTCCTCCTCACAGCGTCCAATTCTTGCCGGAGTACCTCAGGGTTCGGTGCTGAGCCCTGCTCTATTTAATGTCTTCACAGCCGACATGCCACCTCCGCCGGAAGGTGTTACCTCGGCAATGTTTGCTGATGACTTCGTGGCTCTGTCAACTAATCGTCGCCCATGGATCGCAGTTCGCGTTGGACAACGTTACCTTGACACTATTTCAGACTGGTACGCAAATTCACGCATGGCCCTCAATGTGGAGAAGACTTCAAGTACTCTCTTCTCATGGTCTAGAAAACGGCCTCCTCCTCGGTTACGTCTCAATGATGTCGCCATACCATGGGCACCGACCAATAGATGCCTGGGCATAACTTTAGACCGTAAACTTACGTGGGGCCCACATATCCGGCCAGCAACTCAGAAGGCAACCGGTAAACTCGTCTCTCTGTACCCCTTCTGCGGAATGCACAGCTCTCGGTAACGGCCAAGCTCCGCCTCTACACGTCTGTAATCCGCTCAAAGGCGTTATACGCATCTCCTGTCTGCGGAGGATGTGCAGAATCCCACCGCAACCGACTACAAGTGGTGCAAAACAAGATTCTTCGTGTGTCCCTTTCTCTCCCTCGCTGGACACGAATGTCTGAGGTTCACGCTGACCTCGGTCTGCAAACCGTCAACCAATGCATTGCTGCACAAGCTGCCAGATTTTACGCATCTCTAGAAGCGGTACCAAATCCCCAGGTTTCTGCACTTGCCCACATTATTCCGAGAAGAAGCGACGTATTCCCGCGCCCCATTGCAGCTCTTGGACCTCGTTTCTTGCCTCCACGTCGTCAGGCACGGCTTCTGCGGGCTCGTCAACGTCTCATCGCCGGTCGTCGTCGAGTGGGTGTAGTGGACCCACGACTAAGACCTCCGTGACGATAAAAATAACTCTCCTTGGATGTCTCTTGTGGGACTTTTCTGCCACGGATGCAAATCCTAGAAGTTTGTTGCCATTTTCAAGTTCCGGCGGTATTTTACCGAAATCAACGGTGCCTGTCACCAATTACCATGCAGCGCAAGGACGCTGTCCATCGCCCAACTCTGGCACACATCAGATTTTTAGTTATAGGTGCTTCGCACCAGGCACTAAAAATACCAGGGGAGAGGCTTCGAGCCCCACGACCATAGATACTACTATACCCTCCCCCCACGACCATTCCCCAAAACAGAAGAAGATTCTTAACTTTTTATTGTGAGTAGCTTTTTCTTCATGAACAACAGTTTGTATTTCGTTGTCGTTTGAAAATCGGAATGTGTTTAGGTGGCGCCATGATATGTTTTGCCTACCCAGGGTGGCTGTGGTTTCATCTGAAACTCGCGTATTGTGTGATGCTTCATCCACAGAAAATCTCTAATGTTACAAATCGTTTTCAACCGCTAGCTATGTTTAAAAACTTTCTTCTATCTCAAATCGGAAACACTCAATTATCCACATTAAAGAACTTTTATTCGAAGAAACCACCGCAAGCATTATACTTAATTTTTAAAATAGAATTCTAAACTTCACAGAAATACAAGGATTTTATGGAATTTAGCCTGGGGATTTTCTTCAAATGATTCTCCAATATTAACTGATAACCAGTGCAGCCACTTTGATTCACCAAACCTCTAAGCTCGGAAAAGGCTTGTTAAATTCTAGATTTGTGCTGCGAGCAATAGTATTTACTACCCGAAGTTGCACTTCTATCCTATTCTATCTTATTCAGTTATAAAAACTGATTTACAAAGGAGGACTACTAAATAAACCTAATAACATAGATGCAGACACAACAATGAACTAGATTTAAGTAAATATTTGAAATAGTAATAATACAACAATGCATTAAAACTCAACAAATTTGGTAATAAATACAAAGGATATTAAATGCAATTAATGAATGAATCAAATATAAAAAGGGTGGGGAATGAAAAGAAAAGAAAAACGAAAAAAGGAAAGGAAAAAAAGAAAAAAAGAAAAAAAAATATTAAAATAATAATAATAGTAATTTAAAAAATATTACTGTTACCAATAACGCATGCCTTTTACCTTTCTCGTCGACTAACTCTATAAATGTCATGTTCTCTTGTTGTCTCTTGTTGTAGTGTTAATCTGAACTTGTTACTCTGTAATCACTCAGGCTACAGAGGACCTTGCCCTGCACTAGCCTTTCTGCCCTATGGGCAGGTATAATTCATTAACATTAAATGAGTTCAATTGTGTTAGTCTTATTTTTATAGTTTTTTTGGCCTTTGATTCGTACATAGTACGCATATAGAGGATATTAATTATCATACAAAGTCACAGCAGTTCGAACAATAAAGCAACAAACACGAGCACACAATCATGAAGAGGATTTGCAAATACATTATCAAAACCAAGTTAAAAGGGAAAAAGTCATTAAGCCTAAGGAAGTACAATGTTTTATCTCAAAGGGTGAATGATTAAGAATTTGAAATTTATTTGGGAGATTATATGAACAATACATTACATACCCTGAATAATATCTAGGTTTTAAATGTTTTTTATTGCCTAAACTCGTAGAAAATCCATTCTTTATTGATATTCGATGAACATTGGGTTATCACGAGGAAGGGTCCAACTGAACCAATTATTACCACAGAAAGTACATGTTTTTATTTTTTTTTAAGTAACAATATTTTATAACAGCAAAACTATAAGCGAACAATCGCGCATATGCATTGCTGTTCTAAAATGTATCAACTGAAGTAATCGCAAAACTAAATTTATTACATTGTATATTATATATTTTATATTATATAAATAATTAAATGTAGGTTGACAATTGTTCTTTGTTTGAAAACCAACCTTAATAAAAAAGGCAGTATTTAATTTAAAAAGATGAAATGAATCTATATTATTTACGACTGCGCAATTGGGTATGTCGTCCTTATAGTTTCGCTACTTGCTAAATTTACCTCTATAATTTATTAAGTATGGATTTGGGTTCAAAATATAATATAAACTTTAAACAGACTTTTATGAAAATATCTTACAAATTTTCCCTTCTGTTGTCCAATTTTTAAGCATTTATGATTAAAAAGTAATTTCTTATTGAGGTGGTAATAACTGGGAATCGGTATAAAATTCTTGTGTTCAGTTTTGAAGTTGGGGAACAGGGAAACTTGCAAAACTTGGAAACTTTGCGTCTGTGAAAAACATCCCTTCTGAAGGGTTGATTTTATCTTATAAAACTGGAAAATAATGAAGAAAGTTTCAAATAATGGAAAGCGGAATTTGTGCCAATAACTAATCAATCATTCTATTAGCGCTGGTTCAAACTTTCTTCTGAAAGTAAGAAGTCTTCCAAAATTAAAATTATCCTTAACATCATTTTGGTATGATACTTAAAAAAGTAATCCCATAAAATATTTTTTTACTTATGTCGATATGCAACATGATGGACTTTAAAGGTGGTGTGATTTTTACAATTAAACAATGTAATAAATTAATTTTGCAATAAACAATTGATTGAACGTACGAACACATTTTACAAAGGAATTCAACTTGGCTCACACAATTGTCCTTATATAATATAATACAATTATTAATGTTCAGTGAAGGA
Source organism: Sweltsa coloradensis (assembly GCA_024449915.1). NCBI lineage: Eukaryota > Metazoa > Arthropoda > Insecta > Plecoptera > Chloroperlidae > Sweltsa > Sweltsa coloradensis. The sequence goes on from JAMZAV010000611.1 coordinate 28,934, forward strand.
AATAGTATTCTTTTATTATTATTATTTTTTATCTCCGTAAAATTTTCGGTTAAAACAACCTTAAAGCGGAAAGGGCTGCTTTTAAATTAAATTTGTTCTTAGAACTAATTTCTTCAAAGCCACTGAATAATATTTAAAAACAAAAGTCTGCATTATTTTCGAAATGACAATAATTATTCTGATAGTCAAAGAAAGCTGAATCTTTTGACTTAGAAGGGACGCCACGAGTTTCATGGCACCATCTATTATACCCGTTAACCAGTTATAATTAAATCCCCATTCGAATCGCGGGGGAGTTCATTCATTCTAATTATTGAGCCTCAAGACTTTAATTTAAAAGTCAAATACTTGTTGAAATATTTGATTCGGCGGAATGAATTAAAGACTTCTCACCCTTCCTTTCACTGCCAAGGAATGGGTGGGGGTGGAAGGAGGGTCGGGGGGGGGGGTAGAACCAGAAAACCAACTTATCTTGGAAGTTTTTCTAAAGAAAACTTGTTGTCTTTTCTGTTTTATTTTGATGTAGGATTTTTTCCACGTTTTAGAACGAGTCTTTTAAAGTTTTATGATGTCATAATCTGCATAATACGTCTTGAACTTACCAAGTAGAAGACAAGAAGCAAACTGTGTGCAATTCAAATTGTTGAATTATATGTGCAAAATATAGTCGTTGTACTAGTTCTTAGGGGCAAATATTCAAATAAAATCATTATACCGCATTCAATTATATATTTGTGTTTTGAATAATGATGACGTTGGTTCTAAAAGATATTTTTTTATCCGAATGAGATGTCACTAAATGTAGAGGTGTATTTATTGTTTATACGATGGATAAAGTAGTATAAAATTGCGAATGAAGAAGAAATCATTTTTATTATGATCTTTTTGAAAAATGAACAATCTGATAGTGCGCAATTTGTAAGTCTGGCTGCATTGCAATAAATACAATTTGTTTCAATAAAAGATAGAACAAATGCAATTTCTAAAACAACTCTCGTCCTGTCTGTTTCTTCAGGACATTTAATTCCCTATGGACCTCCAACTACAGCTTTTAATAAAAATAAAGCAATCCATTGCACTCTCTATAGATGCACTTGGGCGCAATTAATTATTGGTGAAGTACAATAAATTGAATTTATACTTAGGTCCTTGTAACTCAATATTGGAGTTGAGTTCTTTGGACTAGGTCGGCCGGTGGTTGACCTAGCGTCTAGGAAATAAATGTGATTTAACTCAGAGTAAAAGGAAAATAACACAGTCTGTGTAACAGCTGTATTTGCTTGAGCTAGAAGAATGATATCTAGATATTTATCATTTCCATTGCCATAATGTTGTTAAATTATGACCGGTCAAATAATTTGCCGTTCTTGCGACGAAGCACAACGTAAATTATATAAAGTTGTCACAAAGTAACTTTGTCGATACACTCGTCGTTTCCAACCAGCGGGTTTTATGTCAATTACGATTACTGGTTGGTCATAGTTCACTCTACGATTATGGGACAATGTAATACATGAAAAAAATTATTCAAATATACGAAAACGGAAAGCTAATTGACCCAGAACGAAATAGAACAAGAACACACACTTAAAACAATTAACCAAAGTCACTTACAAAAACAATTGCGAATTTTCGAGTCATTTTCGAGTCTTCCTCAAGCAGCTTGAGGAAGAGTCAGGAAGTGTGACTCGAAAATTCGCAATTGTTTTTATCACATTTCAATACTTCTCGTGCAGGCTATAATCCTTACAAAACCGCATAGCTGTCTGCAAACAGTTTTGCGATATTTTGCAGTGTTCTGGAGATATCACTAAAAACGTAATTTTGCGTGATTTTGATATTGGTGGTAGTCTTTACCTTAACCCGCCACTCACCACACACGCTAGCACTGTGCCATATCTATATATTATTCCATGTAAACGGTTTAGCAGGCTAGTTAAATTTTAATTCTGTACACATGTATAATTATATTTGTTCCTAGCTATGATAATATTTCCGGACTTTATAATGTAATACATAACCTGGTTTTCGCTTCACGATGTCGGAGAAGAGATTTAATTAAACTACGTTGAAGTAAACTAGCGCAATCTCTCCGTGTAGTCGCGCCCTCATTCCTTCACTTATCATACATTATAGAAATGTGTTCATCTTTATCCTTCCCCACGTTATTTAATGATATTAATGGAATACGGGAGGAGAAATTCCAGACGATGCCGGAAGCGTCTAACCAAATACTACAACTATGTTGTAACTTACTCGTGATGCACATTGCTTGAACTCAACCTCACAACATAACAATTTTATTTTATATATTGTTTAACACACGAATGGGTTATAGGTTGCTAGAAAAGGGCATAGCCCCATTCACATTTAGTGTCTAGAAACCGACTAAACATAATAAAAATAACAATACATTACATTACAATAAAATACATTAACAAATAATTTACACAATAAAAACAATAGAGTGTGTGCGTGTGTAAATATGTTAGTGTGGAAAGTTGGAGTGATGGAATTATGGGATGGAAATTATGATTATTATTGAGCTAGTTTGTTTTGTGTAATTATTATAATTATCACATGTTTACGAATGAAGAAGCTTGTTTGGTAGTATCAGCTCTCGACTCTACACCCTCGCAGGGGCTTACGTGCAACGTCTTCACGCAGGCGGCAGTATTGAGCTTCACGACCTCGTTTTGCGTCCACGAGCCTTCAGGCCTCAACCCCGCTTCAAGTACCCTTATCCGCCTTTTGCCTTTCTCGTCGACTAACTCTATAAATGTCATGTTCTCTTGTTGTCTTTTGTTGTAATGTTAATCTGAACTTGTTACTCTGTAATCACTGTGTCAGGCTCCTGCATTAGCGTTCCTGCCCTATGGGCAGGTAAAATTCATTAAAATAATTGCAATATTGAATTATGTAATTTCCACGCGAAAACGTAAACTCACATATTTAATAGGAAATACCCATGTTGCTGTAGCGACGAATCATCATGTTTGTTGAAGACTTGGTACAGTAGCCATCAATTACATACTATTACCACACTTACGATCATGATTGATCAACAACTAACGAATTGCCATCCTTTGTGCATCAGTTCTTATAACTGAATAAAATAGACATTAAATAAATATATTTTAATGTATTTGCTAAAAGGGCGCGCCAACAGTTAGGTCATTAACTCCACTCTTGAATAGGGTCGCCATCCGCCAAACATCCATCCTCTTCACAACTTCAAGGACACGTCTTTCGGAGGATGAAAACATTACTAAAACATGCGTGTTAATTTTTCTGCATTAGAAAAATACGAAAGTTGTGCACTAGAGAAACTGATCGTCCACACTTAAGCCTTTCATTTTAAAATCAGTAATGTCTGTAATTTAAGTTGAATGGGAACTTGATGGAAAAGGCGAATAAGTTTTTTTTGAAATTTTTTTGACGGGACATACCTCAGAATCAAAATGATTAATACTGGAATCAGATTGATCAAGTTCAAAATTGAAATTTGTCCCGTCAAAAAAATTTCAAAAAAATAATCAGCTCATTTATAAAGCCCTCTTACATTCTATACTTACTTTTCAGACGTCTTTACTGCATTCTTAAGAAATCATATTTGGGTCTAGGGATTCCCCTTAAGCCTTTCTATATTATGAAATAATCATTGTGTTTGCTATTCTGTGTCTGAATGGCACCTTGATGGAAAAGGCAGAATTATGTTTTTTGTGTAAAAATCAAGCTATACTACAATGCATGAATCATTTTTGAAAAAATGAAAATGAAATAAAATAAATAAAAAACCGGTAAAAAATTAAAATCATGAAAAATAAGAGAAATTAATGTTTAAAAATATATGTATACATCCTGTTGAACCGTGAAAGGTCTAAATGAAAGGCTGGCAGTGTTTTCCAGCGCGTGTTTACTCAAGCAGCTGTTACGCACTGTAATTGTGAATCTCCTGCCACCTGACGAAGTTCCCACGCGGCTTCCGAAACGAAATCTGGTATTTTCAATCACGTCAACGGCTCAAATCGATTCAAGCGAATGTAAACTGGGATCCGCTAAAGCCGGACAACTATTCGAGAGGGGGGGGGGGGGTGAACAACTGTTGGAATTTGATGGTGGTTAAAAGTAAACACGCAGTGAAAGGGAAAGTGTTCCAACAACTTTCTAAACGTTGCGGATCAATACTTGATTGTTTATATTTATACCTGGTAATTCCTCGAAGTATTGAGCAGAGTTAACACATGTTTTGCATCTCTCGTTTATACGGATGTCCAGCGATTCGGTCATTTATTTCGGAAACGCAACCTTTGACTTCAATCCCAAGCAATATATCAAACAAATCACTGTTTTGTTTTTAAAGTAGCGCAATTTCTGTGAAAAATGTCCCGAAGTTTATGATGAGTTTTAATTAATCATTCTATTACAGATTTACAAATAATCTAGGTGCCCGTTAGGGCGCCGCAGCCAAGCCGCGGTGCGCTACACACTCAAGCACCTTATACACCAAGCAGAGTTGGGGTGATTTCGAGGTGTTACCCAGCCGTAATGTAACGTGATGTGAACTTGAAAACTATCACAATCGAGGGGATTTAGGTACCTGACAACACATGCCAAATTTTATTGGGGTACGACCATTCCTTCTTGGTGAAAAAATGTCTTCAAACATGCTCAAAATCACTTTAAGGATGTTAGCTACTGCTAGCTACTGCTAGCTACTGCTAGCTACTGCTAACATCTAATACGTCGGCCCGCGATTCTGACCAGACGGGTGGGGCTACAATGTTCATATTTTACATGGACATTAAGGTTATAGAATGATAGTCTCTTTTGAAAAAAAAAGTTGAAAAAGTTTGTTGGAAGGCTTCCAAATAAAGGTTTTAAAATAAGCCTTAAACACTTGGCATATAATCAACAAGTAACCATAGTTACTTGACACTTGTTGACGGTATAAGCAGAGTTAGGCGGGAAAGTGCGATACGTAAACAAATGGCGGACATTTAAAAATTTTCTTCTTTGTGTGGAACGAGAAAAGGTGTCATTATACTCTCATAAAACAAATCAGAAACCGTCCCTGGCCTAGGCCCAGATGTAGAAAATTATTTATAATACAACAGTGTAGGTCTAAAGTTCCATTTGGCTATAGGACTAGTAAAATTCATACTTACATTACATGTTTGACAAGCCTAGCCAACCCTATGCCAGCACAACATTGTTTTGATATGAACTTGCTCAACTGTTTGTTTACATAATTGCAACAATCAAATCATTTCATACAACTTGTCTTTCGATTGGCCCGCGTTTATGAAGGCACTGCCATCTAGAATAAATATAGAACTTTTCCGAGCTCTTTGCTATACGCAAATCTTTTTAAAGTGTTTGGATTTCGTGATACTCTTCAACCATAGACATCCTATATAATTGGCTAGACCAGCAGTCGGTGGTCCACTTCCGGTACAATTAGAAGCCATCTTAAAATGACAGTTTACATGTTAATCAAATGGGAGCGATTTGTGGCCAAATAGTTCTCAAGATTGCCGCCAGGTTGACAGGTAAGCATACTAGCCTTTAACACCAAATGATTACTAAATTCCCTTATGCAATCACTTCGTATTGTTTCTTTTGTTTAATACCATGCTGCACAAGCTAAAACCATATCAAACAATCCAGTAAAATACTTTATTGCATTAAAAAAGCATAAATTAAAACACCAAATCGTCATCTTGAAATGGGCCGGTTGAGTCTTCAATTTGCTACGCTCGCGCCTGTGCGGAGGTATAGGAGACTGCTAATCTAGCCTACTATAGGGTTTAATATCAATGCTTCAACTCACAACCCATGACGTTTTCCACGATACCGTTCAAGAATACCAATTCCTTCGAAAACGAAAACGACTTCGTATTCAAATTGCGTTTTCAACTCATCTCCCACGAACTCAAGAATTGGGGTCCAGTCCTTATACCGTCGTTATACCATGGTTATACCACCTATACCCAGGATGTACATGAATCCGGGTCTAGATATTTTACATCCTATATTGTTACTGCTAATACCATAGAATTTAAATCAACTTTGATAAAAATATTATATTTTAGCAAATAATTTTGTAATGGAACTTGAAAAAGTAATGAGATCACACACATAACAAAAACTTGTAGAAATACAGCCAAACCTTACACACTCAAAAGGAATGAGATCTAAAAAAAGGGCCAAGCTCATCTACCCTTCCACATAAACGTACAGTGTCCCATAACAGCATCCTCGAAAAGCTTGGCAAAATAGAATTTGCATGTTTACGTTTAAATTAATTACAAAAAAAGAACTTTGATAAACTATTACGTTAAATTAATAATCGCAAATTCTATTTTGAAAAGCTTTTCGAGGATGCTGTTATGGGACACTGTACGTTTATGTGGAAGGGTAGATGAGCTTGGCCCTTTTTTTAGATCTCATTCCTTTTGAGTGTGTAAGGTTTGGCTGTATTTCTACAAGTTTTTGTTATGTGTGTTGTAATAACAGTAAACAATGATTTATAAACATCCCTCATATCATCTGAGAAAATATGTATGATTGTTGCAACCGGCAAATAATGTTTGGAAATGTATTTGGTTGATTTTGGATCCAAATGGAAAACAGGGATATTGTAGTTCATTTAAAAAAGAAATATGTTATGTTTGTTAAATAAGTTTGTACAACAAACGAAATAATTAATATTGATTTCAACATCAAGACAACTGTACAAAGGTTCGGACCATCTTCTCAGTCAGCTTTGCAAAACGAATGTTCATTACAATACAATGCACAATATTACGGAGAAAGCTCGCATTTACGCATTACTTTTCTGTCTATCCGTCCGTTTGTCCGTCCGTCTGTGTATGTCACGTCTCACGATATAAACCAAACACGAAGTCCGATTGACACGAGTATTTTTTGTTCGCATTGCCCTTGAACAAGGATGACACAGAATGTTTTTGTTAACCCTGTGGGTACATAGGGGAGGGAGGGAATTTCTATCCCCCAGATTTTTTTTAAATGACCCGGCGCCTCCACCATTTTGAATCTGTTAATTGAGAACATTCGCTCCACATTCTGGGTACTTCCGAAACCTGAACTTGTTTCCCCGTACTTGTTAGGAAATACGAGCTTGTTCCATTCCCGTGGTTTAGCCGAGTTCGTTTAGCCGGTTCCCACTCGAACACCGAAGTTAAGCAACCTCGGGCTTGGTCAGGGGGAGAGTGGGTAAATGCTCTGCCCTGAAACTCACGTATACCGCTGGTTAGAGCAGATGGAGGATTCAAGGGCTTCGTTCTCCTCGACTTCTGCTCAGCAGTACGGTGGAGTAGAGGAACCTATATGACTGTCAAGGTTACACAGTCTTTACGGATGGGACGTGAAGCCGTTTGTCCCCTTGGTGCTTTTTGACATGAGTAGGCTACGTGCCGGTACCGGGTTTCCCCTCCTCCCCTCTATTCATACATCCTCATCTATCATCGTCTCGAATAGCCTTCGTGCATTAATATGAAACTATAAGCAATATCAAATCAAATCAATCAATTATACAATTCCCAAAACCTTATGAATATAATTAGGCATATTTGTTAGTTTCCCTCACACTCACACACTAATGTTTTGACATCGACTAGTAGTTGTAGCTCCGCGCCCACCACGATAACGGCGCGTATGATTCACTGATTAACAGCGTGTTTCAACGGTCATTAATACACGTAATGCCATCACAGTATGTTGCCAAATTAATGCCCCTCCTCCTTGCTTCACGACTACGATAATTTCACGAGGGTGTATGGGAATATATGCAATCTGTTAACGTATTTTCTCTTTTTAAGAGATGTCATAAGCGCGCAATGCAATAAGTACTTTGCGCATAAAGTTAATTTATTGCTCGTTTTTCAAAGTCCCGTGTTTTTTTTTTATACGTATTAGCTTCGCGATTTCAACACGGGAACTATTTGAACTTGTTTTGGTTGTAATCTTTTAATTTATTGTCGTTTATACAAACATAAATTCTAGTTTGTATTTTCGTTTTTTGAGATTACAGATGAAAACATGAATTTATGTAGGTGTTTGGAAATTTTATTGTGTGATGGGATTATTGGGAAATTTATAGTTTTTCGTCTCAAACGACAAGGGAAACTGAGTAATGTTTAGCTGTATTACCAAATACAGCAAATGCAAACACAAATGGTTGATTATCTCTCTGTAGAATCACTTAAACTCACCCCTACAACATAGACAATACAAAGAAATGCATTGGTATCGATTGAACTAGTAGTAACATTAAAAAGGGTTAAAATAAACACGAATACTGCGGTACTAAAAAATATGGAATAAACCTTATCGTTATGTTTCAAGCTTGTTCCAAGCTTAGCTCATGGGGTGCCGAGTATGTAGAGAGAAATATATCAGAAAGCTATACTTGACAAGTTTTTACCCAAGAGGTTGAGAAAAAGTTAAGTACTACGTCATATATCTTGCATTTCTTCGCGGTACGATGTAGTTCGCAACTTGAGGGCTCTCCTTGCCCTTTAACCCCCAGTGTCACCAAAAACAATTTGTAGCATCCTTGTTGATTGAAGGGCAATGCCAACAAAATATTGAAGGTCATGTTCGGTTTTAATCGTGAGATGTGACAAACAAACGGACGGACAGAAAAGTGATAAATATAGAGGAGCTTCTCTCCTAAATATATAAAGAAGATTGATCTGAAATGTGTGTACCTTAGTAAATAAACTCATGAAAGTGCTTTCTCACCCAACCGTTCCCAAGTAAGAAGTTTGAAAACGATTGTGTTGAACTAGTTCGGAATTGACTCTCTTCTAGACCACTAAGTCTTCTTCTGAAGTGTTTACTCGACAGTATTTACATTCAATACGGTTGTAAAGTGCATTACAGAGTTGCGAACTACATAACATCGTACCGCGAAGAAATGCAAGATATATGACGTAGTACTTAACTTTTTCTCAACCTCTTGGGTAAAAACTTGTAGAGTATAGCTTTCTGATATCTTTCTCTCTGCCACAACTAAAGCTTGGTGTGGGATAATTAACAAGAACTGAACTAAGCCATCCATTATATTCTCCAGTGAGAAAGATGTATTTTTCTACTCTCGAGTTGCAATTACAGTTCACTTACTCGGTGTAAGTATCAAGCTATTTCTTTTTCATCAGTGCATTGAGTGAGAGGTTTTCTACGAGACTCATTCTTCTTCTTAATATTTTTTTAATGTTTGTTGTACTTGTGTACTTACTGTGATGAGAAAGTTACTGCCTCGTTTCAACTACAGCTGGAAATATGTCTAGGAAACGACCATTTATCAAATACACAGCGTTTCACAGACGAGTTGTTTTATATACGAAGTCGAAATGAAAAACGATTTGATTAAATATCGCAAATATATGGGATATTTATTTAAATTATTTTCAGATCTTGTTATGGTTAATTACTACGTCTGTTAAATAATCGTTGTAACAAAATATAAAAATAAACAAATCATAACATGAGAATTGTTATAGCTAGAAGAGAACCTCAAGGCTAATTAAATAGCGAATTATTTACGTACCGTATTTATTCATTATCATTATTGTTATTTATAATTCTGTAACCAACATGATAAGTGAACCTTGGGGTCCATACATAAAGAATGTCCTACCCCCGAAAGAGTTCTAAAAATAATGAATAGAGATTATTGAAAGGACGATTTAAACATTTTTATTCACCTAATATTTGGTTTGGATAAAATAAGGAATACTGTGGCAAACAATAACTGTCCATTATACATTTTTTTTAATTGAACTTTTTCTTGTTCATATTTGTTGTTGAATTCATTATTTAATTTATCTACCAAGCCGCCTATAAAAGTGTGTCTAAGGTGGAGTTAAATTCTAAATAAGTAATGTTGATACGTCTTAAATCATAATCCAGCCTACTTATTTTTTGGAGAGGATACCAATATATATATATTTTTAGATCATCTTTACCGAGCGCAAAGCATTATGGGAAAACGCGTATTTAGGAGAATGCTTTTTTTCTCTGGTGCGGACTTCGTCTCGAACTCAGTCACGCAGTCGGTCACACATCCTGGCATATCGCATTTAGCTCCCTTAATGTTTTGCCCTCTAAATAGACGGCGCCCTTGATTACTATACACTCCCCTATCCAACAACTCACGCCTGTCCCCTAGTAATCTTAACAAATGCATGACATTTTATCTGCGTCGTTTAAAGAATCAGTTTTAAAAACCGCCTATTCTAACAGAATTCGCTACATCAACATACGTGGCACCATGAGTTAAGATATCAGAGTGCAAGATCTTGAATTTATCAACTCACACCTTGCATGTGGGCGCTTAATAAGGCCACGTCCTAATCCAATAATTATTACGTACACACTAATCTCCTTGGATTTATAGTTCATTTGTCACAGTAAACTAGTATTTGCTCTAATCTTTACATCTATTAGATTGCGTCTAGGTTAGACGGTGGTTAGATTAGTTAGTCTAGGGTTAAAATAATTAAGACCTTACCCCGGAAAGAAAATAGTTAGGGTCAGTTCCCATGCGGGGGCGGAATTTTAAGTTATTTGTTTTTATTATACACGCACGCACACTTATAAACTTACATAGACAAACACGCACGCACATTAACATACTTGGCAGGCACACACTTCGACTCAGATTTATGCTTCGTTTCACTACGTTTTTAAATTTTCTTAAATATGCAACAAGTAAAAATGTATAGTGAATTAAATTGATATCTGGCGCTTTTAAAACATCAAAACTTCTTTATTTAGATCGACAAGTAGGGTAATTAAATGTTTAGCCTAGAGCCACAGTTCATTCTTAATTACATATTTAAAATACATAGTTTTAATTATTAAACCACTTTATTGGTAATCTAAACTCGTAAAATAACAGAGTGCCTTAAAATTAATTAGAGTAATACTTCCATATTGTGATGAATAAATTTGAGGCCTTTGGGGGAATATTCCTTTTGAGTTATATCTGGTTCACAACATTATATCATCTCTCCCAAGAAATATCATATGCTATAATATAAGCTGACCTAATTTTGGTCTAGGTGTTGCCCAGAATTAGCATTTATAAAATATTGCCTGTTCAACGATGATTAAAAAGAAGTAGGCTTTCACAATTTTTGCAACCCAATTTTCTCATCGTGTCGCAAATTTAATTATATACAAGATTTACGACGAAGATAAAGAGATTTTTTAAAGGCGGAATTCGCTGAGTTGCAAATTGTTAATTGCTCCACAGAAGGCTGACCCTTTCAAAATCCTTAATGCAGTCTTTTAATTTCGCTTGAGTTTTCTTCCGTAGATGCACCAAGTTTTTCTCGGGTCCCGAAACTGGTGGAGACGTGTACCAAGCTAGATTAGGGTTAGAGTGGCGGTAAGGAGGATTAACCCCCCCCCCCTCCCCCCTTCATTAAACCCGTGCAGGCCCCGTTCTCCTTTAATCCCTTCGGGAGTGCAATTTACCTCTGGGATTATAGATCGCATGTACAGTTCACACCAAGAGCGGGACAGCGCAATTATTTCTGGAGATTGACCTTATTTCGGTTTTTCTGCCCCCGCGAGTCGCGAACCTAGTTTTGAAACGATGATTTGTTATTTGAGGGCGAACTTGAAGATGAATAGGTCAATTCACTGCCCGCTGCGCTCAAAATACGAAACACTGGTATGGAATAAAATGAAACTAATCATAACTGTTGTTTTGGTTTAATGAGGTAGGAAATAATGTGTCGTTTTTATGATAATCCCAAACACAATAGACCCAAGTAGGGCATCTAGAATTACAAAGGAAAAATTTGAAGTTTTAGGTGGAATCTTAAAATGATACATAGGAATAAATTTATTTGGGTTAGCAATTGCGGTTTAACTTACTAAGGCCGCAATTAATTCGATAAGTCTAAGCTCATTCCAATCAGTTAAAAACACTTTGTTATTATTTGAAAAGATTTTAAGGATTTCCGCGATATTTGGAAACGAATTTGGAAATGTGTATTTTGAATGGAATCTACATATTTTGCTCAAAATTCAATTTTAGAGCCTGTCTTGATTATATTTTTAATTCAAAATGTGCCGGAAACGAAAAAGCCGAGCGTTTACAAAAAATTAAGACAACTTTTTGGAAACAATAACCATTTTTAAAACCAATTTACTCGAATGTTACTCTAAAGCAGGAAGTTAAACAGGCGGACATGTAGACAGAAACGTATCACACATTACAATATCATGGTCAACAATTCAGATTATAAAACCTGAAGGGCGGTTTTAACTTCACATAATTAAGCCGTATTCCCACCATCCTACCATAGCCCCAGGCACTTACTTTGATGTGTAAATGTTGTAAATAGAAATCAAGGCTCTTTCCAAACGACACATCATACTCTGCAAGCACATTGTTGATAGATAGGGAGAGCTTATTACGATTCACAAACATGTTTCTCTCCTTTAGCCATTTAACAAACAATAAATAAATGCATTCGTATTTAGAGTCTACCCACTCAGTCACAACTAATTTTCAGTGTGAGACATTAAATTTAAACCACAAGCAACCTGTAGGCGTCGACCACCACCGACAAGCGAACAAGACCCAACTAGAGACGCATAATTTAAGTATGAATACCGCCAACAAGCTGACACGATCACCACGACAGGAGTCACGCCAGGCTAATTCCGGAACAACCTTAAAATTTTATGTGCCTTGTTTAGACGGCTCTAAAGTCACCTGTAAAATAAAGATTCCTGTTTAAAAGGAGTCGAAATATCACATTTAAAAAAAATATTATATCACAGTGAAAGTCCAATTTTTTTTTACAACGTTACTACCTGTTATATATTATTTTAATAATCTTAAGTCACCGTTACACTTCCTGATAGACTCAAGTCCAAACAAAAGTTGATCTGCCAAGATCGGAGTTCAACCTAGACCAACTGCATTGGAAGCAGAACCTCGAACCACAAGACCAACGAGCCACACAAAGAGAAGACGAGCACCTATCTTTTATCTCACTCGTCATTTACAATCTGTTTTTGATTTTTCAGCCGGCATAAATAATGTATATACACATTATATAAACCAACGAATTTTTGGCCAGGTGTTATATTTGTGTACATTACAATATCATTAGTGTGATATGCATGCAAATTCTGATGGCTACGCAGCAACATGGGACTTGGTTAATGTTCATGCAATGTATACGAAGCATAATTATTGTGCTTATTATAAAGTGGATTCTATTATACAGCTTTAATGAAGGTCTTAAAGGAGATATCACAGTTTGGGATTAAGTTTGGAATATTTCAAACTAACATTGATATTATTTTTATTATCACGTCAAAGTTATAATTTCTCTACATTAGTACATATTACTATTTTATTACATGTCGCGAGTATTTATTGGATGAACGTAGCGAGCGTAGCGAGCGAAGCGAAGATTCATTTCACTACACTGGAGAAAAAAATCCGGAATGTTTTTTTTTCTTTTTTCTTTTTTTTTTTTGTATTTTTGTGTGTTTGTTAACAACGATTCGGCTAAACCGATACTCCACTTGCGACTGCAATTTATATGGAGCCTAGCTGACAGATCACCACGACAGAGTCATACGCAGGTAATTCGGACAACCTTAAATTTATATGTGCCTTGTCGCAGACGGCTCTAATCCTTGTAATGTCGATAAAGATTCCTGTAAGATCGAATATCACATTTTAATAAAATTAATCACAGTGAAAGTCCAATGATTTTTATTTTCAACGTTACTACCTTTACATAGTTAATTTTTAATATCTTAAGTCAACCGTTTCAATTCTGATGAATCAAGCCAATCAAAGTTGTTGCAAGATCGAGTCGACTGACAACTGCATTGAACAGAACTCGAACCACAAGACCAACGAGCCACACAAAGAGAGATGAGCCCTATCTTTTATCTCATCTCACATTACAATTTCTTTGATTTCTGTCGCATAAATACATGTATATAACCATTGTATAACAACGTATTTTTGGCACAGGTCTTATATTTGTGTACATTAATTCATATAGTGTGATTGTGCAAATTCTGAGGCTACGCAGCAACATGGGATTTGGTTAAAGTTCATGCAATGTTACAAGCATAATTATTGTGCTTATTATAAAGTGGATTTATTATACAGCTTTAATGAAGGTCTAGGAGATTCACGTTGAGTTAAGTTTAAATATTTCAAACTAAACATTGATAATTAATTTTATTGTCACGTCAAAGTATAATTACTCTACATTGAGTAAAGACATTTATACAGTCGCGAGTATTTATAATAGTGGAAGGTAGGTTTGTGTAGCACGCTAATATATGTCAAGAATAATCAATAACCTTGGGGAGTACTTGGGAGTTGTTGGTTAAACTTACACTCATAAAAAATAAGTTTTTCATGTGTTTATTCATGGATACTTAAATTTAAGGGGTTTTCTTTTAACATAGATGAATCAGAGTCAAAAAGTCAACTTTCATTTATTATTCTGGAAATGTTTGGATTCAACAACAAAAATATATGTAAACCACGACTTTGTACACAATTCTTTTATTTCTATTATATTGCGTAAATATTGTCTACTTTCGTGAACTGTTTGAATAAACGGAATGTGTGTATACCTTATTATCAAACAAATACGGGTACGTGAGAACTCAAAATAAGGAACGAAGCTTATCGTCATATATACACGCTAGTTACATCCTTTTCTAATAATGGAGGTACTGAGTACATAGATAAACAAATCTTTTCAGGTTCCACCTTCTCCCCTTCTAACCCCCAGGGTCACCAAAAACATTTGGCGTCATCTCTGTTCAAACGCAAAGCCAAAAATCTCATGTCAATTGGAGGTATGTGTCGTGAACGCACGGACATAAAAAAGTGACGAATGTAGAGGGACTCCACACCCTCATAAAAACCCAAGCTACAATTGTAAATTTAAAACAATGTTTACCCTTAAAATTATAAAAAAACAAAACATAATAGTGTTGTCATATACGTGTTTGGTTTTCATTTAAAAAACTGCACGCTATTTTGTACTTGCTTTTATTTACACACCAGTACCAATCGTATAACATTTCAAATGCTCTTCACATAAATTTCGTACAAAACGGAATGCTTAAATCACCTACCAATGTAGCATTATCATCAATTGAGCGGCCGATAACAGTGACACTGATAATAACAACGACGATTACAATTTCATACTTGTTTAGCTTCCGGGGTGCACAAGAGGTCAGATACACTTGTCAATTTAATCCAGTACAGCAATCGGTTTTGTGTACCGACCCGAGTGGCGCTGGGGGTGACATTTGCTACAACTAATCCCTGGTAAAGCAGCCAAGCCCCAGGCTTTATATAGGGGAAATTAATGATTATTACGCAAAGCGTAGCTACTACTAGAATACTATTTTATGAGTAAATACTTGTACAATGATCGATAGTTGTTTTTGTGGTGTTATTGTGGATAAATAAATAAATATTGTGATTTAAATATAGCGCTGTGCAGGGTCGAAAATGTTTTTTCCAAATAACTATATAACAATGGTTTTGGAGTAATAACATCATAAATAGTATTTTGAGAACCCAAAACTATTTTTGACATTTTTTTCATCCATGCATACTTCCAATATTGCGGCTTTTTAAAGCCATTTTGTGGATCGTTTTATAAAAAATTATAACAAAAAACTTAAAATTGAGATTAAAACAATGCCTGTTCACAAAATGTTTAATCGGATGGGCGTTGGGAGCGAGCTCACTTTGGTTTTACTTAGTTATAAAAGTTTTTGTTTGTGTTTGTGTTTGCTCAATCTCCACACGACCTCCAGTGCGGTGTATATAACATCCTCAGAGATTCTTTACTTTTTTATCGTTGATCTTTAGTAGTTTTAATTACACTCACAGAAATATATTATTATGTCTAAGAAAACTGAATTTTTCTCCTGTTTTTCTTGAACTGTTTAATATTTCAATCTCATTGCTTTCTAACATTTCATACAATTCAGAAATGTAAAAAGTCCATCCCGACCGGGGTTCGAACCCTTTTCTAACTTGTTTCGTTTCCTTTGTTTCTTTTTTTAAATAACTGCGTTCAAACCCATAACTTTATTAATATTTGTATTGTATATAAAATATGTATATGTATATATTGTACCTTCATATACAGTTCAGAAGTTAAAAAATCCATCCCGATCGAAATCAGGATTTTTTAACTTCTGAATTGTATTAAAATTAACAATCTAATTACAGGGGTGTTTCCCGACTAACCAAATCGAGAAATCATAACTTTATGTTATTAATATGTTCTTACTAAAATCATTACAAATTCTCGTACTCCACTCTTGAGAGTATTATTATTACCTCGTATTCCAACGTCTGAGAAAATGATTCAAAGCACTCTAAATGTGAATAAACACACAGTTGATAACAATTTGTAAACACCTCATGTGTGTGAGTACACAGGTGTGACAAACGTACAACGTTAAAATGCACTCTGCACGTTCACTAACTACGCAGTCTCATCAACTTGACAAACAATCAGCTATGTCTGACGTAACTACACCACAGTCTCGTAGAGTAATATATTTAGTAAATTAAATGCATGGCCGTTATGGAACATCTGTTATAATGTAGAAAATTTACATTTTAACGAAAATTGTTTTGTAAACTCTGAGAACTCTGATTAGAAAGCTACATGTAAATGATGTTAGTCTTGTCTTGGGAGACAAGAAATGTGGAAACCGAAGTCATATTAAAACAGTTGGAAAATAAATGAGAAGACTGTGTACGTACATTCAGCCGTCTTTGATATTAGTTTTGCACCATACTTTATGTTTTTATTAATTATATATTATTTACTTATTTACCAAATAAAAGGACACAAATAGCTTTTCGTTCAGCCACGAGGTATCCGACGTAGATAAACTTCGTACAGTATTCAAGAAAGTTTATAATATGTGCAGCCAGGCATACGTTGATTATCAATATTTGTGGATAAACAGCTAGCACCAGTTTACGCAAATGGTTAATTTTTTTTATTTTTACAAAATCTTTGTATTATTTAATTGTTTAATTAAATTTATTAGAAAAGTGTAGATCCCTTCATTTATGCTTCTAGTGTGTAAAATTTCAACAAACAGTGTTGTCAGTCAGCCGAGCAAAAAGGAATTTGACTAAAACCAATGCCATGCTGTATATAATTTAAGAGTTAGGTATTGATTTTCTAAGAAAATAAATTAAGAAATACATGTTGCTAAAAAAATAGTAACAAAAAAGCTTCATTTTACGAAATTAGTGGAAAAATTAAACATATAGCATCCACAGTTACAAATAATGACATAATAACATTGTTTCGGTTTTGTTTATATGGGTGCGTTTTTGTCTCAAATCAGTATAATATTATACTATATTTTCATCGTTACAAAATTGGTCTATATTTTTCAACAGTAGCACATTTTTTATTATCATTATCTACACTCTTCATAAGTTTTTCATTTCAGATTCAATTTAGTCTTCTCAGATAAAAGACTCCTCAGTCTACCTCTTGAATTCCTGCTCTCAACCTGCCCAACGAATTGAAGTGGTTTCTGGCAAATTCCTTGAAAAACAATGTCCGAATCATTTTCAAGAATTTCTTTTGATGAACGAAAAACAGGGAAACCTGAAATAATAAGTTCATATAAACAACATCAAATTCAATATAAGATGACAAAATAAGAAAAAAACAAAAACAATACAATCTATTATAATATAAATGAATTTCGACGTTTTTCAGGAACGGACGAAGCCATTTTCAATAATATTTCAATCAACAATACATCTTAATGAAAACTTTAAAACTATAAAAACTCGATATTCATAAACCTGGCAGTAAACAAAGTGCTAAATAACAATTGTTTTGTAAAAAGTATGTTCAACTCAAAATTCACAATGGTTAAGAATTCAAAACTTGGTCTAGAGACTGTCTACAGAAAATATTTCAATGTTGGCTCATCTCAAAAAGCGAGTCATGAAGGAAAGAGAAACAATATACAGTTGTTTTGTTTACCAACTCGAGAGTAAGAATTTATATGCAACAGGGTAAAATATGCAAATATATTTTTACTTCGTTGTGACGGCTTCAAAATTACGTCTGTCTTCAGAAATGTTTTAGCAGGGCTCTGAATCTATTAGCGGGATATACGGTGGAAAGTTAGGCTTGAAGTTTCGACATTCTGATAGAGAAATGAACGTCAAATAAACGTTTCAAAATGATTAGTTCAATTTGGAGTAATGCTTTTGATATATTTAGTTTTTATTTCTGTTTACTGTTATTAAGACATTTTCACGACTGGTTATAAGTTCATAACTGGAGAAAAACAGTTTCAGTTTTAGAATAAATTATTGAATATTTTTTAGGACATGCCTAGATTAAAAATTAAACATCAATATTTGGCAAACAAACGTCTAGTAGTAGCAAACTATGCATAAGATGCGTCACGAAAATCATTTTGCACCATCATCTTTAAAACAATGTTCATAACCATAATATATTTTCTTCTTTTGGTGTCATATTTGAAATTTTATTCATGTACTTGGTATTGATAAGTTCACTGGACCCCTGTGGTCATCCAATGTAATTTGTCCAGCAGTCAAAATAATTGAATTTACTACAACTTAATTTTGATAAGAGTACACACGAAAAATTCCAGCATTACCAAACATGTATTTCTTCAAAAAACTATTCTAAGAAGAAAAGTCCACTAGGGCTCTAATTACAAAAGGAATACGAAATGCATTTCCGATCGGTCAACATCCGAATAAACAATATCTAGACTATGAATATGTACACTATTTTGAATTGTTAGTGTGAACTCAAACAAAGTTTGTTGAACTATGATGAGTTGCAAAGTGATGAGTTCGTGATCAAATGAGCCATAGCATTCTGTTCGAGCCTCCGTGGTAATTTGTATTCAGTAGTTATAGCGTAGTTTGTGCCCATGAGAACTAAATTGCAGGGCAAAGGACCCCCGGGTGTAACTGCCATTCTAGTGCGGGGAAAACAATTATTCAATAGCTCGAAGAGAAGGAAATAGATTTATCAAGTTTATTCAAACATACTTGCAAGTTTTGACAGATGTTGTCATTGTGAAAGATTTGATATTATGATTTATGAAAGAATGGATGGAAAAGCGGCACAAATACGCAGCTTTCATAGATGAAATTCAACGTATTAATGGAGTGTTTTGACATTGTGTGCGCCATTTTGTATCTGGGTGTGATATTTCTTGACTCTTCTTGCAATGTTTTTCAAACCCATCTAAAAATTAATGGATGTCCAAAAAGAATTGTGCAGCTTTTCTTTAATCATATTTCTAAAAAGCTGATACATTTGTTTTATAATGTGTTGTTGACAGAATTTTAAAACGATATTTTGAGTTACTTTGATTAGAATATTGTTATTTTATTTATTTATTATTTTAGTTAATTATTTAACGTATATACTATTTAGTTATACAAACTGATTTCCAAATTAGTACAATAATAATCGAAGATTACTCAAACGTACACAAAATAATATACAGGTTTCGCAATTACAATTTGCAATAATTAGGAACTAAATTTAAAGATTTCGTACGGAAATCAATTTAAAAATACATTGAAAACAAACAATTCAAGAATAAAACAAATAATCAACATCGAAAAGTCGTAAGATTATATTAACATTAATAAAATATGAAACTCAAACATTATAAATTTAAATTTTGAAACAAATAATTAGATTCCTTAATACTAAAATGTTAAAATGATAACGATGGTGGAGGTGCCGGGTTGGTTGCGATATCTTCTTGGAGACCCGGCACCTCCAACATGCCAAGCCAGCATTACATTTACATAGCGATGCCTCATTGTGTGGACAAACTAGAGGAAAATATAGTTTATGCATGGTTTAGCTTTGACTGATTTGAAACGGAAATTTACATATACGTATACCTGTATCCACTTGTTAGTTATACGTGTTTTTTGTTTAGTGCTATTTTCTA
This sequence comes from Sweltsa coloradensis, assembly GCA_024449915.1. Lineage (NCBI taxonomy): Eukaryota > Metazoa > Arthropoda > Insecta > Plecoptera > Chloroperlidae > Sweltsa > Sweltsa coloradensis. The sequence continues at coordinate 48,998 of JAMZAV010000611.1, forward strand.
AAAAGTGCACAGATAAACCAGAAAAATATGTTTTTCTTACAAATATACAACGGACACTGATTCTTTTATTTCTCGATGACCCTCGTTGCGTATCACTTAAATCTCGTCAAACACAAAGAACGAGAAGCGATTCCAATAAAAACCATTTCCTCTCTTTGATACTTCAAAACTCCCGAGACTTCAAACATCGCAAGAAATCTTTCCCTGACGCAAAGCAAATCCTCTGCCAAGCGAATGTCACTGTCGATATTGTTCCTGTTGTAAACGTCAGGACCTAGACACGCCACCCACGACGCTTTGTCACGCCATCTACCTTGTACGGGATTTTATTTTATTTTTTATTATTATATAACCCATCGATCAAACTGGATGCGGAAATATTGGTGGTATAAAAACATTTTAGAATCGTTTATTCCTGCGGCACACGGGCCATAAATACGAATCTGGAGTTACGTTATTGGGAAGAATAGCTTAGGGAGGAACACAGATGCTTCGGAAGACAAAACGTATAGTTCATAGCAGGGAGTGTATTCGGTTAACTGTTGTTTTGAAGAATGCGAGGCTCAGTTTTGACTCCCCCTCCCCCCCCCCCCCCCCCCCGAGGTAATAAATCAAAGGCGACTGTTCGGGGAGCCCTCGTGACCGCAAACTCGACTCGCCGACTACCCGTGGCGCGGCGCTGCGGACGTTTCCCTCACTCTCGATCTCCAAATCAATCCCCCACAACATGGTCATTCCTCAACCGCTACGAGTTTTCGCTTTTCTTTTTTTTTTTGCTGCCCACTTGGCAACGGAAGGAATTGGGAAAATTGAAAAAATAATGTTTTAAGTTTCACGGGGTTAGTTACGTTTGGTCTCTGATGTTTTCACCCCCCTCCCCCCCCCCAAAGTTCTGACTCGCAAACTGTACATAGAAAACTTTCGGAAAGTGTAGAAAAGTTCTTTGAGTTTATGTTGAAACGTTGAAGTAACTGACATGTAAAAGATTTATAGGTTAATTTGCCGAACAGATATTAGACTTTGCTAGAAGACTAAGAAAATATTTGGCGAAGTTGTGTAAGTCAATAGAATACTCAAACATTGTAACTCGAATGAAAGACAAATTCTGTGCAGGTGAATTTGTAAAATATTATTTCAACCCGGCAACCTAAAACTCTAAACCATTATTTGCACCAACTAAAATGTTTCAACATTTCACACAGCATACACGTTCTATAGCCAAGAATCAGAAAGGCAATTTACATTCGTAATGGAATGATAATCTCATCACAAAAAGCCAGTTGTAACGTTGTGTTTTGTCAAATTACATAAAATTTAATTCATATTGACGTAATGTTTCATATAATATAGTATTAAACATAAAATAGTGAAGTCGGGGCAATGTATAACATATTAATTGCTATCATACAACAAAATAATAACTACATAGACATTAAAAAACATAACAAATATAAAACCCATACTAATTATAGTGTACTGTATTTAACATTCAAAGTCCAGTGCATTTAATACTTTAGCTTTCTCGGAAGACTTATAGCTGTGTCAAATTAATTATTAACCCATAATGTAGACTAATAGGCCTATAGATCCCGGATTCTACGACATCTTATGCTTAAGATATGGTTATTTAATTTATTGTAACGAAATATCCCAAACATTATACTTGGGATTTTAACTTTTAAACTGTTTTTCTAACTTTTAAAATAAACCATGTTCTTATTAAATGTAATGCTTCAAACCATGCATTGATCATTAATTGTTTACTGTATGGGCCTCCAAATATGAAGAAAGTAATTTTTGAGGATTAGCACATATTATGTGTACAGATTTCATTTTTCTAACAAATTGGAAGACATAAACATAGACAAATATATTGTGTGGTTGGTATTATTGTATAGAATCAAGCACAAGTGTTAAACTTACAAAAGCTAAACTTTCCAACCGTTCTACTACAAATCCATTCACAAGATTGTCTGCTATTAATTCCCTCACCTACAGCAACCAGAAACCAGGTGATGTTAATAATGCATGAATCTGTTTCTCCATCAAAGTTAACAACCCTGCATCAGACTTATCTCCATGTTCTGTTATTGCCGAGTGAAATGTTTATCACTTCTCTCTCTTTCTCCTCGTCAATCTCGTCTCGTCCCATCTCTCTCTACCCTCCTCATATTGTGTAGTGAGCGGTAGAGTATGCGGTTTAGTAAATGTAGGTGACATGCTTCAGTTGCTTCGAGATAACTTTACCCCTACCAAGTACCAACAATAAAGGTTCTAGAGTTTACCCGTTTATCAAAACTAGCACCTCTATTTCCCCAGTCGACACAATGTTGCCAAATTAACGGCGTGTCTCTCATTTGATAAACTAATTCCGTGTTTGTTGTTGGTAACTGTATAATCGAAGATTGTTAATTTATAACTTTTAGTACCTAGATTATTTAAACATACCTATGTAATTTATTTACTAAATCAGTATTCTGTATCTTAAAGATTTGTTAATTTTAAAAGCACACTACGATCAACTGGGCCTATGGTTGGCAATTGTTTTTGGTGGGTCTATGGCGTTGGCGTCTACAAGGTGTTTCCTTGGTGCTCTTTACAATTTAAGACCCCACTGAAAATCATCGGTTTGTTACTGAGTGGGGTAGACTCTAAATTCGTTTCTTTCAATTATAAGGGAGCAAAGCTTTCATATATGTATTATTTTTCTGACCGTCCGTCCGTCACGGTGTCACGTCTTACGATAAAAACCGAACATGACCTCCAATAGCGTGAGGTCTCTTGTTGGCATTGCCCTTTAAACTAGAATGATGCATAATGTGTTTGGTTTTCCTGGGGGTAACAGAGAATGAGCTAGCCCTCCAGAAAGTTTGAATACTCGTGTGTCCGGCACCTCCACCAACAGGTGAGGAGTAATGGCCGTTAGATTTGCTCCATATTTTGGGTACTCTCGTACTTGTGCTCGTTTGAAAGCTGTCATTAAATTAATAAATACATTTTTCGTGGGAAGCCTGCCCAGGGTGCAGTTCATGCCCTACTTCTTCAGGCATCTCTAATTAGATATGTTGCGGATAGGACAATTATTCTGAAGAGATCTCCTAGGGCTATTTAAGAGGACTCAATCCCTGTCATTCGCATAAACGACTCAGGAAAAGCTATGAAAAGACCATCAGTCAGGATTCCCGGTCTCAAAGGGATTAGATCCCGGAGCCACGCAAAATCGAAGAAGTGGATAATAGGTCCTATGTTGTTTCGTTAGAACTATACCCGGTAAAAATGTTTTTCAAATATATTGATAAGTAGTGATTTTTATTGGATGAGCGTAGCGAGCGTAGCGAGCGAAGCGAAGATTCCATTTCACTACACTGGAGAAAAAAATCCGGAATGTTTTTTTTTTCTTTCTTTCTTTTTTTTGTATTTTTGTGTGTCTGTGAACACGATTCCGGCTAAACCAATACTCCAATTGCGATGAAATTTTATGGAGGTCTATGAAATCTCTGAACAAAGAACTTCACGGGGGGAAAAATCGATCGAAAAATTATTTCTCATGAAAATCGCAATTTTACGATTTTTTCGATTTAAAAAAAAAATCTTCGACTTATAACATCTACATGCTTTATCTGATTGTAATGATTTTTTCACAGAACCTTAATTTAATAAATTAATATATTCGTGTGAAATTTGAGCGCAATCGAAAAATTATCTATTAAAAAAATCGCAATTTTACGCTTTTTTCGTTTTAAAAAAAATTACGCTCATCCATCAACGCGGCGGGACTTAAGCGTTTTCCTAGTTACAGATTAATTTTATTTATTTGTTCTGTAATTTAAAACGGCACTGATTATAATATTTGAAAAAAAAAACATTCTTGCAGGGTATAATTCTAACAAAACTACATAATGGCATATTATCCCCTTTTTTGATTTTGAGTCTTGTTTTGTGAAATATTACAAACATGGGTAATTTCTCATGGTTTTAATGCTAGCGGTAGTCCTTCCCCTTAACGCTCGAGCCAACACTGTCAGTTCTATCATTAAAAACATTATATCCAATGTAATATTTACTTGATTCTAGCGGTACGTTTACAATAAATGATCGATGTTCAATTTAGTGCATTCCATTTTATTGATGCAAAAGGAAACAAAGTTATTTTCAATGCATGGGAAGTGGGTCATGTCAATCGCAGATGCTACTGACACGAATCTAGTGAAATACGAACATTGTGTTTCAGCAGACGTATTACCCTTTTTTAAAAAATATTTCCATACGATGTGAAATGAGACGATTTATCACAGTGACGAGGATCGATGATCGATGTAATTATCAACTTGCGCATGTGTGGACATGAGGGGTGTGTAAAAACAATCAGTCAACAATGACTGATAGAGACGGCTCAGGGCTAGCATAAGAGACTGCTCTCGCTCAGGAGATTACGGTTTGGTTTCGGCTACTCGCAATCCTCACTGAAAAGTGTGTTATGTTCTTTTGAAAGGAGAATGTTACAAGAGTTATTTAAACATTCCTGGTCAATTATTTAATACTATCCAAACAAGTGAGTACGTGAATATAGCGTTTTGCGAGAAATATGTAATTTTTATTATTATATACGGAATTTTTTGGTCTGAAGTAATGTCTGGGAATTTCTAATTTATTCAATATAAAAAGCGCTATCTGGGGAAACGTCAGGAATGGCTAGCCGGCTTCGATAAACCCAAGGGGCGAGGAATGTGGTGGGACTCTCCACCCCCTACCCAACTTCACAGTTTGAAATATCGTCAGATATTGATCGACCTATTTTGTTTCAATTTCAATCTCTATTTAACCATTCTACTTTTTGACGACAAGCTCCGCAAATCCAGACTGAAAATTTTTCAATTTACTTCTGTCAAAAGGCGAATGCTTGACAATTTAGTCTAATGCAAAGCTCTTGGGAAATGATCTCCCAACAATCCTTAGAAATTTGACTAAGGGCAAGTTTTGAGGGGTAGGATTTAAAAAAATCAAAATAAGACTCAATAGTTTGGCATTTATCTTCTATCTTAAAAGTATGAATGATATTTATTTTGGAATCGTTGAGGTGGCAGAACATTAAAGTTGACTTTTCAATTTAAACCAAGTTATATACCCGCATTTCTACCCCTATTTCCTCCAAGTCCTGACCTTAATGCATCCAACTGTCATCCCAACTCTACCCAATAAGAACGTTTTAATCTGTACGGATTAAGAGTACATTTGTCAAGTGCTTTCACAGCGAAGCTGTCTCGGTATTTATCTCCACGTCAACCAGTTAGATTAGTAATAAGACTCGGAGTCTCGTATTCACCGTTGCGGAAGACCTGGGTTCGAGCTCAAGAGAGGTATCAATCTAAGTGGAAGACACATTACCTAGGAAATTACTTGACGCGACCCAAATCCATCAGCCGTCTTTGATTATACGATTTATATGTACACGTTTGTGTAGACTTCTAATTTTATTTTATTTTATTTTTATTTTAACTTTATTTGTGGCTACATTACAACAGAACAAAAAATGTCCCACAAGTGAAATTTACCATAGGGCCTACCAATTACAAACATAACGCAACAATACAATGTAAAATTAAACAATTCTTTATGTAAAACTTTTAAATGTCTCGCTACCCGTTGATGACATTTTTTATTTTTTATATTATTATTTTTATATTATATTATATTATATTATATTAAACAAGCATTTTCAAGGAAAGCCAAGATGAGGGAAGGAATGGAAGACTCAGCTGAAACAGTGGCTATAGCAGTGCTGCCATTTGTTCACAAGACCACCGACAGAATAAATAGGTTACTGAGAAAAAAGAACATCAAGACAAGTTTCTGTACAGATAGGAAAATAAGCTCTTTCATTCGACCCGTTAAGGATTCTAATAAATTTGACAGTCGTGGAATTTACAAAGGTACCATGTGAATTTGAAGAATGTGGAGATGTGTATATTGGAGAGACCGGGAGAAAAATATCAACCAGATTAAAGGAGCATGAACGACACATACGACTGGGTTTAGCAGCAAAGGCAATTCGAGATGATAGAGGAATAAATGATGTGCAAAGACATCAACGCCTGTCTGCTGTAGCTGATCACGCTTTAGAATTGGATCATAAAATTCAATTTGATCAAACGTCTGTTTTGTTCAAGGTAGATTCAGCAGTGCCACGAGTAGTTAGGGAGGCAATAGAAATTAAAAAACATCCCAACAACTTCAACAGGGATCACTGTTTTGTCCTCAGCCATGCATGGGATCCTGTTCTAAAGTCAGTCACTAAACTAGAAACAATACAGTGTAAAGAAGTCAATCCTATTGGGGAAGATATCATAGATCCAGTCCAAGGGATTGTGCCGGTTCAAGAGGAAGATGTCTGGGGTGGATGACTACGAAATAGGAAAGTTGTCTAGCAAATGATAATCTGACAGTGAATTTAGGAAGCTTATTTAGGTTATCCAATCAAAAAACTTTAATAGTAACAATAGGGGAAAAAACAATAACAAGAAACAAGAGGAATTTCACAAACTTCATATCATATTTCAAGTCCTGAAGAAAGCAACATGGCTTCGAAACGTCGACAGAAAGATAATCGCCGCTACGAAACAACCAATAAATAAAAAAGTCAACTTATGTAAATTCGACAGAACTCTTTACGAACGGCAATTGGAACAAACTGTCCCTCTTAAGATTACTTAACTAGGTGATTTTGCATTTTTTGATATTAATTTGGAATCTTTTTTCATCTTTTAACGTTATAGTTGCTAATTGTGGAATAGAACAAAAACCCATTTTTATACAAGATTCTAACACGCGTCGCTTGGAGGTATATGCTTCGGACTTGCGTTCTAATAGTTGGCCACGTGGACAGGCTATTTTACACCTCCTTTTGAAATATGTTAATTTGCTAACAAAAAAAGTTTATTTTCAAAGTATTTTACTTTATATAAAACTACTGATCTGTATTTTTAATAAACAAACATCATGGCGCATATAGTTTAATCTAGTATAATACTAAACATTACTTTTCAGATGAGAAAACTATTCCACGGGCAAGTAGGATATATTACACCCAAGTTTACTAGTGCCCTTTGTAAATTACTCCGACAAAACGTTTAGTTATCGACGGGGAAGGGCGATACTTAGCCCAGTGACCTAGTGCGTTAAAGTTTGTACGTGTTTTTGTTGTTGTGTGTGATGTCGTTGTTGTGTTTTGTTGTTGTTGGTTAGTTGTTATTGTTGTTGTTGTTGTTAATGTATGGGACCCCCTCTGGTCTTTGAAGGCAAGAACTTCACTATACACAGGAAACGTAAACAACGGAAATGAAACAACGTACTAGGCTTAAATGGCCACATGGACCATACTCGCTATACAAAATTGTTTTTGTAAAATTTGTCATGAAAAGCGATTAAAACAAATAATTTGGTTTCGCCATCAGTTGAGAAAAATATCAAACTCTGTATTTACGAGCAAGGTCCTAACTGAATATTTACCGATAAGAAATGTAAATATACATGCGAGTTTTCCATGTATTGATTGAGTTTTGTTTACCAATACACTTTGTTTAGATCTCGGGAATTCCTACGCTATACATAGTTTCGGTCATTGGACATATTTGTCATTGATGTCATACTCGCCGAACATTCCTGTACATACGCAGGTTATATGTTTTTATTTGAACATTCAAACTCACAAGTTGATTTTAAAAGGGGGCTTGTATTTATGTGCCTTTTAAAAAAATATTTATGATAAGTTTTTAGTTGTTTTATTTTGTTTGTTTAATTTCCAAACAAATTCACTAATCGTTAACCTTTGATAGGTATGCCTTTGGATCTATTTCTAAACAATGAAAGCTTATTTTCCTGTTATATCATTAGAATTTTGAGTACCTCAACTATACTATAGATTTTAGAATAAGATAATATGGCAAACTTTTAAATGAAATCGCAGTAAAATGGAAATTCAACCGTTTTTTTTCTGTTTGTGAAATAACATTTACAAGAGTGCGAGCTAGTGGTGTGCTGTCTAATAGATGCTTACTGCTGTTTCGTTTTGATTTCATTCTTCGTATTTGTTCCCTGTTCTTGTATTTACATGTTATGTGTTTCACGAGGGCTGAGCCCATTGAGATTTGTTTGGCTGTGAATGTTTTGGTTTTGTTTATGTGATTGTAAGAGAGAGAAGTGAAGGTTTTGTGGTTGTGAAGGAGATGGAGTGCTTGGAGATGGGATTGGATCTATACGGATCTGTAACGCTACAGACATACGTGTTTGGTTTTGAATTTAAATGTTATTATTCTGTGTTTAATAAACTTCTTTCTTGTAATTCTACATACGTGTAGTTATTTGCTTCTCCTTATTAATTAATAGCCATGGCAGGAGAGTAGCAGTGGTGTTATGTTGATCTACGAATATATTTCTCTTGGGCTTGCGAGATCTGAGTAAAATATTGTCGAGTTTTCTTGTTTATTCTGTCTTATCTTTCACATGCATGTTTTATGTTTGCTATTGTTGTATTGTTCTAGTTTTGATATATGTGTTTATTGTGCCGTACACTTGTGGGGATTTGCTGCCTGCGCCACGAGTAAATAAATAAGTTGCGCTGGTGACAAGGGGTTTAAGCGGGGGGAATGTTACGGTGGTGTGGAAATTCTAGACACAATGTAGTAACATATTCAAATAAAAAAATGTATAAATAAAATATGTGGTTCGGTGGTCTAGTGGTTAGGTTCTTTGCTTTCATTGCAGAAGGTGTCGGGTTCGAAACCCGCTTCGGATATAAATTTCAACACTCAAATCTGTTTTAACAACAAGGCAGTCATAAAAACAATAACGCCAGTCACTGAAATTCAGTACTTTTAACAAAGTGGATAGACAAATATATACTTATTTATCATTGTTTGAAAATAATACTATGCATATACGTTGCATTTCTGTCTGTCTGTCTGTCTGTTCTGTCCGCTCGCTCGTCCGTATGCCCTTGTATGTGTCACGTCCCACAATGAAAAACGAACATGACCTCCGATTAACATGTTGTTTTATTGACATAACCCTTTCACAAGGATGATACTGAATGACTTTGTGACCCTAGTGTTCAGGTGGACGGGGCTTACTTCACTCAATATACATATTTTTAAGCCGGCACCTCCACTAAAAGAGATCAACGCTTTATGAGATTAAATTTGTATATCTTTCTAAGATAATCTGTTGATAAAGTACCTTCGTTCCATATTTTGGGTACTTACTTGCCTATGTAATGTAGTTAACGTACACATTTTGTTACATACTAATATAATATACGGTAATAGAAAATTCATACAACACAAATTACTTACTTGTTTAGGGAGATTGACTCATAAATAGATAGTATTCCCAAAATGAGCAACTTTTGCGACACACGAAACGCCGCGTTTTGCCATTCACCACACGAGCAAACGTCTTCTTCTGAAATATAGCGAAGAAGAAAATAACCCATTTTTTCAAATAAGAATTAAATTTTCATGATTTATGATTGAGGAAAGATATGGTTTAGGCCACACCACATTACACAATTCTTCATGCAAAATGATAAGCCAACCTCCGCCCCACCCCCACCCACGCCGTCCTTCTCTTGGGGGGGGGGGGGGGGCGGTAACGCTACGCACTGCAGATGGGAGAATCACAGCAGTCTTGCTAGATTTTTTCGACTCTAATCTGTCATCCAAGACAAATGGGGAGGGTTATCTTGCAGCCGAGTGAGTTTAGCCAGAACGTTTGATGGATCTATCGCCTCTTTAACTTCAATTCACGTGGTTGTTTTGGTTTTTGTCACGTCGTTGATTTTATTGAATTTTGTCCTCGTCACCCTGCAGTGTACACGACCTCGTTATCGGAATCGTGCACGTGCTTCGTAGGTCAAAATAAGTTTCCTAATTGGAATCCTTAGAACTGCACGTGTGCTGTTTCTTGTTAAAACATATCCGTTTTATCGTTTTCATCCGAGAAGTAATCAACGCGCGCTAATTGCCAACTAACAAATTCATACGAGAGCGTATGTACAGAGATTTTTTGGATGAGCGTAGCGAGCGAAGCGAAGATTCCATTTCACTACACTGGAGAAAAAAATCCGGAATGTTTTTTTTTCTTTCTTTCTTTCTTTCTTTTTTTTTGTATTTTTGTGTGTCTGTGAACACGATTCCGGCTAAACCAATACTCCAATTGCGATGAAATTTTATGGAGGTCTATAAAATCTCTGAACGAAGAACTGCACGGAGGGAAAAAATCGATCAAAAAATTATTTCTCATGAAAATCGCAATTTTACGATTTTTTTCGATTTTTAAAAAAATTCTTCGACTTATAACATCTACATGCTTGATCCGATTGTAATGATTTTTTCAAAGAACCTTAATTTTATGAAATAATATATCCGTGTGAAATTTGAGCGCAATCAAAAAATCATTTCTCATGATAATCGCAATTTTACGATTTTTTTTCAATTTTTAACATTTCTTCGACGAATAAAACCTACATGCCTTATCCGATTGTAATGATTTTTTCACAGAACTTTAATTTTATGAATTAATATATTCGTGTGAAATTTGAGCGTAATCGAAAAATTATCTATTAAAAAAATCGCCATTTTTCGCTTTTTTCGTTTAAAAAAAATACGCTCATCCATCAACGCGGCGGGACTTAAGCGTTTTCCTAGTAAATTATAACTTATATCTCAATACACAATTTCTCAACTATCTCGTCGCAGTAGTAGCCGAAAAAGAAGTCGTAGTCATTGTAATCGTAGTCATAGCCGTAGTCATTTTTGACGTGTGTTCGTAATCGAACTCGTAGCCGCGGGCATAGTAATAGTGGTCATAGTTGTCATAGTTGTCATAGTCGTCATAGTCGGCCTCGTAATCATAGTCATAGTCGCGTGGTTGTATTTCGTAGTCGTAGCCGAAAAAGCGGTCGTAGTCATTGAAATCGTAATCGTAGCCATAGCCATAGTCATCAGTAGTCATAGTAGTCGTGTTCGTGTTCGTGTTCGTGTTCGTGTTCGTGGTCGTGGTCGTGTTCGTGTTCGTGGTCGTGTTCGTGTTCGTGTTCGTGTTCGTGTTCGTGTTCGTGTTCGTGTTCGTGTTCGTGTTCGTGTTCGTGTTCGTGTTCGTGTTCGTGTTCGTGTTCGTGGTCGTGGTCGTGTCTGTTGCTCTATAAAGAGCGCTCCCGCTTACCTCGTGTGTTTGATTCCTCGCCCACATGCTCGAGAGCAGAGCAGAGTGGTCAGCACTCACATGGATTTTCTCCAAATCCACGCAGCTTGACTTCATTGTTCATTATTAGACCCGAATAATCCACCCTAACAACAGGGTTAGCGGCCGGAATCCCTGGCGCGCGGCTACTACACGACACGTGAGCTCGGGGAACCTTTGCTCGGGACTCCCTTAGGATTACGATCGAATGTGTTCATAATCTTAAATGCGCTTTATTAATTTGAATGCAGTTAAGCTCAGCGGAAATGCAGTCCAATGAAAACTGCACTTTCGGATAAATTGAGAAAAAGGAAAAAGCCGACACCATATTATGTGTATGACGCAGTTGAAGAAGGTGTATCATCAGAAAACAAAATTATTTATTTAAATAACTTGTATCATAGCAACATAATATATTAATATTTTTATCTAATGCCTATACATCACTTTCGTAAAAATTGCTCTGTTGTTGATTGGTTCTTGAAATAATAAAGAGGCCTTAGTTGCATAAAAGTACTATAGCAACTGAAATATTTCAATTCAACCAATTTAGGATTATATAATGTAAATAAATAAACGTGTTCTAAATGGTTGCATTATAATATAATCTTATTATAATAATCTTTGCCCAGCTGTTCAATTTCATGATTGTACAATTACTTTTAGCTATTTTCTGCTGTATTGGGTAGTTTAGTTGAATTTATTACTTTAAAAAAAAAATAGTTGACCTTAATAGGATATACATACTTCAAAGGAAAAAATTATAATACAATTACAATGTAAAAGCTAAATCTGTTCCAGTGTTATGAACCGAAATCCTCACAAACAGAGACAAAGTGGCATCATTTAACTTTATGTTAATTCCTCCACTTTGCATTCGTCTTCCCAAAACAAACAACAGCTTACGCTGACATGATTTATGTGAGTTAATGAACTAGTTCTGATAGAGTGATTACAGACTGCATCTTAATGTAGAAGAAAATGGTTTTAAATTGCTTCGTCCATCAGTCAAATGATAATCATAGGTAGCTAAGTATTTGTTTTGCGTTCCAGTCCGCAGCATTGATTGACCCGGTAGTTATGATGAGGTGATAAATGGAAATGGCTCACTTGGTTATGGAATCGATACAAGACCGATCACGCGAGTAGATGTGTTTACAACACGCATAGCTGCCCCTGTTTTGGTTTTATTGTAAATTTCCCTTTCTTTATCTTTATCTTGTTTAATAAATAATTTAATTTGAAATTTGAAAAGTTACACTCATGGACGTATATTTTTGATATAATGTAAACGTCGACTTTGTAGCCATTATCAGTGGCGTATCCAAGGGGGGATAGAAAAGGGAAGCCCCCCCCCCTTTAGCCAAAAAAGTATGAAAGTGCACTTTAACGTTTCAATGGGAAATACAGTATAACTATTTTATCGTAATACTAAAGGGAAATTACCATCTGGCCAAAAATCGGATATACATCTGAGATCTTGCCGATTTTAATAGATAAACACAATTGGTCATGCTTTGAAAGACACAGATTTGCACCAAAATGACCTCGAAGGAGAAAATGTTTAGATCAAAAAAAGGATTTTTGTAGATACAATGTATGTTATGTGATGCTTTAAAATGCACAGATTTGTACGCGATCTTATACCACTTTACACACCCCCGCGTATCGCAGATTATTAAATATGTATACACCCCAAGTCTTACTTAATTTCCCTCCGTCATAACATGCAAAAGTTCTACCACCAGCCCATGTGCTACCGGTAAATCCCAAGTCTCACTTGAGTGGAGATTGACGTGGGTACAAACCGCTCTAGTCTGCCGCAAGAGTTCGCCACCTAAGTTGGAGGCAGCCGCAGAGTTGGGTGGGTGTTTGTTACGAGGCTGTTGAAAGCAGGGTCGGGCCATTACTCTGTTCTATTTGACAGCGCAGGCTTAAGTGTAGAGCTGGCTTACTCCTCGACTCATTTCAATAATTTAATGTGTATTTCATATGCTGTGTGTGCATAATATATATTTGTTTGCTTGTGTCTGGCGCTCTAAGTAATGTCGTGAGTTGCTTGAAATTGAGTTCTAAATTAAAATATTGTTTTATTTTAGGTGGAATCATCTTTTCCGTTTATTAAAGTACGTGGAAAATTAATGGCACAATCAAAATATGTTATCATTGATGGGCGCCCAACTTACGGGCGCCCAAGTTCAAAAAAATGTGTAGTGCCTTTTGTGTTGCTTCTTAATTTTAGAACTTTAATTTTTTTAAATTTTGTTATAGCTGTTAATTAATTTTTTATTGGTTTATTTTACATTTTCAATTTTAATTTATGAAATATCATGATTTTGCAGATATTTTCTTATTGTACTTTGTTGTAATGTTATTATGAAGAAATTTGTTATTAAAATGTTTATTGTTGTATGTGTGTTAATGTTAGGGCCTATATTGGTTTTATTAATTGATCCACCTTTGTAAATAAGATTTATAACTGAATGGTATACACGTTAAATAAATAACTCAATATACAAATACAGAGTTATAATCTATATTATTGAACTTTTAACGAGACAACTCTCTATGGTCTTATATTGGAAATAACGACTCAGTAGGGCTTTACTAAGAGATGTCTGAGAAAATCTTTATAAAATTTGTACAAAAATCACAAGTGTACACAATACTATAGTCGTCGTCGTCGTTGTGTTTGTCGTCGTTGTTGTTGTTGTGTTTGTGTGGCGTATAATCCTCCGTAGCTGGAAGTAGGGTGGGTCCCGCAAGCGGCCGCGTCATTTCTCAAACCAGATCCTTCCTACTTTGTGTAAAATATACGCGCTTTTCTCCGTAAATCAAGGAGAGTGTGCTTTGTTTAGGTCATTAAAATAAATCCATGATTTACAAGCATGGATGAATTGCAAACAATATTTTAGCACAGTGGGCCGCCTAAGCCACGGACAAAAACATACATTATGTTTCTTGTTATGAATTATTATGGAAATACGATGTAATATGTGGTATTTGGACGAGCGACAATGTGTGGGGTGTATCTTGAGAAGGAAGGAAATGTGTTGTTTTATGTATATTTAATTGCGATACGAAATAAGAAACTTTTAATAATAGTTCAACTGAGCCGCGATGGAAATGTAACAAGTATAGTATACCCGTACCACATAGAAAGCAACAAACTGTAAACCGAAGCATAGAATGAGCATAGAGCTGGTATAGCGTCTAAAAACAGTCTGAGTTTTTGAAACTCAGTTTGAATTTGGGATAAACATAAAAATACAAAATACATGCAGCATAATACGCTATTAAATATTATTAAATGTATTAAATATTATTTAGTTACTTTGATACAAATAATCCGTTTTCAAATTTAATTTAGTTAAGTTTTATTTTGTTGGTATCATCGTCGCTATTTTTCTAACTGAAAGTTTTTTTGAAAGGTATTCCTCAGTCATTGGAGAGGACTGAGTTTGAGTCATACCAACAGTCCTTGGTAATTCCTTTCTTTCTACCCGACCACTCTAATTACGTAAAGTCATCTGAATAAAATAACATAATAAAGTAATTTCGTATTGAGAGTCTACCGCACCTCTGTGACATTATAACTGATTTTCAGTGAGGGACTTAAATACTAAAGCAGACCAAGCCAAACTTGTTGGCGCCGACACAATCAACGAGCGAACAATGACCAACTATAGAGACAAGTATTTTTAATATTTGATTCATTAATTAATTAATTGCATGTAATACCCTTTTTGAATTTGTTACCAAAATTATTGTGTTTTATTACATTATTGTTGTAATATTACTATTTCAAATATGTAATTTGATTCATTTAGTTATCCTCTTTTGTAAATCATAAATATAAGAAACACTGTCAAATCAAGCTGGACACTATCACCAGTTCACTATAGTTTTTCTTGTATAGTGTTATTGCCAAACAGTAGCAGAGCAATCAATGCAATTGCAATTGTGACCTCGTTTTCTACGTATGTAAAGGGAAATATCAACTAACAAAAAATAACAATCAGCCATATTCACAAAATGTAAATCGTTAGTAATTCGAATTAAATTTAATTACAATCTACATTTAATTTTATGTAATTTTATTTGAAGCTTTTGAATTCACTAACAAACAATCGACATACAATTCAAGCGAAATGTATAAATTGGTTTTTACATGAATAGAAGCAAATCAGGACTTGATTTGTGTGAAAAACTTTTCACATCTGATACATTTATAGCGAAATTGAATATTTTACCAAACAAAAATTAATTTGAAATGGTGTTTTGACTATTTGCATAAAATGGTTAGTTTATACATCGCAGTCGAATGCTTCAATCAACGTTTTTAAGTTTGAAATAAATGAATGGTCATTAATTTTGTAATTACCTTAACTTGTTTGAAAGATTCAGGAAGGACTACCGCCAATATTTAAACCACGCGAAATAACCTTATTTTAGTAATAACTCGCATAACGCTACACAAAAACGAAAAAGTGAATACTAGAACTCATGTGGGTTAGTTAGAATGATATCTGGCATAAAACTTTTCTTTCGATATTATAACCAGTAATGATTTTAATCAAGGTTTAAATTAATGTATATCGTAATTAAAACGCTACTGATTACAATATTTGAATAATTTTTCATGCAGGGTGTAGTTCTAACGAAACTACGTGAGACCTATAGTAGCATTTTTTTCGATTTTACGTTATGGTTTGAGAGATATTACTGAAATAAGGTTATTTTGCGAACAAAGATCTACAATCGCATTTATTTATTTGTCATGCAATAAATATGAAAATTAAGATGACGATGTAGATGGCGATGAAGAATCGAACCCGGCCACCTCGGCACAAAACTGTTTCGTGTCTTAGATTCGGTGTGAAAAACACCGATATGAATATGGATTGTTATTATTGTTTAAGTTATAAAACTGCATGTGATTTACAAAGGCGTATACAACTAAAAACTAATTACATACATTCAGAAGTAGCCCCTATTGTGTAACAAATGCCGAACACCTCATACCATCACGACACCAAATAACAATTTAGATACATTGGCGACTTCATAGAATCAGATCGAGGGTTGTACCAATAAAACATAGCAATATTAATAATAGCAATTAATTGAAACGACCGGTCAGCTGAGTACAGCACAGTTAACAAATAGATAAACTTTTATAATGATGCATTATCTAGTTCCCGATTTGGTTAGTCTGGAAACACTCCCATAAGTGGAATTGTTATCCCGATCGGGATAGATTTTTTAAACTTCTGAATTGTATTAAATATTAACAATTCTAATATAGTCATATCAAAATTTTGAAAATGTGCTCGGAGAGGTGATCGAACCCGGGGGGTTCGGCTTTAAAAAGGGAGTAATCGGGTTCGGTGCTACACAGGAGAAATGTTTTTGAATACTGCTATATTTCATCCTTGTCCTTAAAGCTGTATTTCGTTAAGAAAATAGGATTTTAATAATTACGTTGGAGAAGTAAAACAAAAACGTTAAACAATATGAATATAAAAAATAATGGTTGTATACATATAGAAATAATGACGATACAATTAAGATAGCTTAAAATGTATTACAATTTGTTGCTTATTTAATTATAGTAATCTGTTGTACATGCGCATGTACATATATTACGATGACGTAGTAGACAAGGCGCTGAAAGTCATAAATATTAAGATTAATTACAGATTATTCCGTATAAGTTAGTTATTTCTAAAGGCCATGCAATTTCCCTTGTTTAAAGCTTTAAGATAGAATAATTACCTGCCCTATACGGAGGTAAGAATATTACCTATACTTACAATGTATATCTGAAAAAGCAATTTCAGTGTTTACATACCTACTTACGTTCTCAAATAATAATCGAATCACCCTGTTTATCAGCGGAGTTCATCTTGATTATGTTCTAGTGGTGTAGAAATGGAGATAATTCAGACATTATACACGAAGAAGGTGGATATTTTCTGATATCCCAACATTATTCGGTTCGTTTCTCGCGTGGTCGAAGAACATTAATTTTATTTATGTCAGAGGAGGTCACGTGATATACATGGTGATGTTAAAGTTCTTTGAAATATATTTTACACCATAAATATGTTCAGACTTGCCGTTGTTTTTATCGCGATGTTGTTAAAGACGGGATAGACTATAGGGGATATTTCTTTTGTGTTGGTTTGTTTATTTACAGGGTTTAAGATTTGTGGTCTACAAATAACATTGTGTTTCTTGGGTGAATGATGTCAAGATAACGCGCCTGATTAATTAATGTGAAGAAGAAATTGATATAGTATTTTTATTTATTTTCATCCGAATAACTAGCTAGAAAATAAAATATACCAATTTTAATTGAAATTGAGAGTTAATTGAGTAAACCTTGAATTTACAAAATAAATATGTCGCCAATACCATCAATTCGGCATAGTACAATATATTATTCAGTTACGCTTTCGCTTTTAAAAAATATTGTTTTCTCGTATGTTTTGATATATTCAGCATGTTCATTCGCCATATCATAAATAAATATAAATTTTATTTTATTAACTATTGTTTTGTAGTTAATATTGTAAGCCAAATTTCAATTTGAGTCTTTGCTTGATGCGAAATGGCAGCAATGCTGTATTCGTGATATTTTATACACCAATTGGATGTTGTGTACTGGCATATTTTGTTACGTTTATTTGTAAAACATTAAATAAAATAAAATTAACGCAATAATATCATGTAGTTTACTCCTAGTATTGTCATGATAATAATGTGATGAACGCGTCAGGAGAATGAGTCTTTTGATTAAAGATTAACGTGCCGTTTAAAGAATTTTAATGTTGCTATCACACATTACTGTTATTACTTCATGTGTCGTGTTGTCGAAGAACATGCTCGACGCGTGATAGCTTCCCGCTCACTGTTTGAATGAGTCTATCGATCTTGGTTGAAGTTAGCGACTGAGCCACCGGTAACGGTCCACCAACTCTCCGCTAGATCGCTCCACTCGCAGCAAAGCCAAGTTTGCGGTTCACATCTCTGCCGTATGGCTGCAGCACTTGTACTTCAGAAAATGTCTGGGTGTTGTTTACACATGTAACTTTGATTAAAATATTGTAATTTTCATAATAAGTGACATGTTACGGTGCGTTTGTGATTTTTAATATGTTAATTATAAATCAGTGCAACATGTGACAAGTTTCCACGTGTCTAATCGTCTTCTCGGCGTTGTTTTAATAGGGTAAGCGTGGAATGTGCCACTGGCAAGGTTTTTTGAAGCATTTAAGGCCGTATGCGCAGGAGTGGTTATAAGCCTACTATTACCACTACACATGCTCTCGAATGATGCATGTGGGAGAGAGTAGACAGTGTGAAAACGTCAATATTTGGATGAGCCTTAAGGCATAATTTTACAACCTGTTCACTGTTTTCTTACATAAACACCAGTTTCTTGACTAATCTTTCCGCACATAACCTGTGTCATAAACGACAAGTAGAAATTGGACACCTGTCAAATTTCAATGCATGCCATGATTTTGGGAAATGTCACCAGGCTAGGGTGGTTTAGCCTACCAGGATTATTTCAAAATTACAAAATGAGCTTGATTGCTGATGGGTATTACTTCAAAACAAATATTTCAACACATGCCCTCCCTGTAATTATTAAGACATCGGTTGGAATTCCTTTGACACTGACAGTAGGAGTAGATTGACCTTGAATACTGACAAATCTCGGTTTTACTCTTTAAAAAAATTA
The DNA here is from genome assembly GCA_024449915.1 of Sweltsa coloradensis. NCBI lineage: Eukaryota > Metazoa > Arthropoda > Insecta > Plecoptera > Chloroperlidae > Sweltsa > Sweltsa coloradensis. Next base: position 67,986 of record JAMZAV010000611.1, read on the forward strand.
TTAGCTTTTCCCCTTTTGATTTCTATTCTTATACAACGTGGCATGTGCTTTACATTAGAGCCTACTTATCAAAAAGCTAGGTTATGTTTACCAGTGGCCTTTATCAATAAGCTAGGTCCTATGGTTTTATTTGTTTTCAAACATGTTATCAGGTTTGGAATTCTCTTCTTATTTGATAGCCTAAGTTTATCAGCACACACTCTTGTTGAAGAACAAAATTTCATAATCTCCATTTCAATTTTAGTGGCCAGATGTTTGCCACTTGGCAAAATATCAACACTTTTAGGCTTCTGTAGTAGTTATAAGTTTTTTGTCAAGAGAGACCATCTGGTTTGAAAGTTTCTTGCCTGTGATGCAAGTTCAAGGACCTTTTTTAGTTGAACAGATTATAGTGTGCAGTTGAAAGTTGTTACAGTCAGACTTTAGTCTGTGTCTGTGACAGTAATCCTCATTTATAGATTGCAGGAATAATCTGTGATTGCACACACTTCACTGCAAATTGTGAAAACATTTAGCACATTTATGGGTTGGCCTGACGATTTCAAACTGTCAATACATGAGTAACAGGCAAAACCCAACCCAACCCTATCCTAGATTGTAAGTTCAAATGCCTAGTTGGTATAGTCTTGGTCAGTAAATGTGGACACTTTGTAGATTTAAATATTTCATGGGTAGGGTATGTTCGACGATTGAATGGGTTTCGGTATCTTAAATGCACATGTTGGCCATGTCCTGTTAGATATATGAAGGGGCAGGGCATAGCCTACTCAGAAAATGTTAAAATAGGCCATAAACATAGCCAAATCAGAGCCAGATAAACAAATAAATTTGTTTTATTTAGAGTACCGGTCGGTACCTACGCTACCCACTCAGTCACATATTATGAAACTTAAATGATAATTTTTTTTAAAATAAATTAAAATGGTCTTAAATTTAAAGCTGACGAAGGCAACCCTGTCGTAGCCGACACCATTAACAAGAAAAAAGATCAGAAAAAAAGAATTAAGATTAGCTTGTAGGTAAAGGTAATCTAGCCTACACATAAACATAGCCCCTACCTCAATTTTTTTGTTGCCATTGGAATGTAAAAAAAATGTCAGAATAGGAAAGACTGAAAAGGTAGATTTTTTTTACAATGTTGGGCTTTGTAGACCCTATTTGTAGATGTATTAAACCATTTTGTAGACACAGATTTTATGCACACAATGAAACATTATTTAAAGGCTAATTTAGGATTATCATTTAAATACTAGCCTACCGGTACATGACTTAACTAATTACGATAGACATAAAGTAATATGGTTGTAGGCCTATTGGCTTACTTTAAACGTAGAAATCTAAATTTAGTTCTCCCATTCCATAATATTTCTTGAAATAAGGCTCTCATACGGAATTTGAGTATGCCCACTCCCACAAGAAACCTTGACCTTTACCACATAAAATGCATTATGCTGATAACCTTTAAATGCACTAATGACAGTTGTGTTAGGCCTAGGCTTACAGTCTGTAGTGTTGTGATCTATCAGCTTCAGACAACTTGTGTAGGTATAGGAATTCATCAATTCATTAATTTAAACACAATTTTTTGAGTAAATAACCTAATAAATATTTTCTTCCTCTTTCAGTTGTTCTGAGCCGTTGCGCATTTCGTTGAAGCTGCATTGAACGAATCTTCAACCTCCTGACTTCTGCTCTGAGTCTGTAAGTTTTTATTTTGTTACTTTTAATTAAGAAAAGTAGTAATGATAATAATTTTTGAGTACCTAGTACTAGTTAGGTAGTAGGTACTATTTTGTACATGTAGCATAGGCATTTTAGATAAGCAATAATCATGAGATCTCTGATGGAAAATCATAAATGTATAGCCTACGCTGAGCTTGGCCCAATTCAAATGCGCACGCCCTGGTGTTGATGATTTCAGCAAAACGGTTGGAAATACCATTAGGTACCAAATTTTGCATTTGTTTATTTTTCATTTGTTAATTAATTTAATACAGTACTAACTATTGATATCCACACACTTAATTGCAAAGAATTGCTTATTAATTAGCATTAAAAAATAATTGCGAGAGATAAGTCCAAAACGTGGAAAATAGGAAAATCCAAAACATTGATTTCAATTCAGGAAATTCCCATCTAACCGTTTATCTTATGATTAACCAAATAAACCTGCTCGTTCACATTGATTTATTTTAGACGCTGATATCCAGTATGAAAATAAATTGCCTTTTTTTTTAAAATTTTTCAAAATAAATTCCCAAAGTTCACAAAAATTGAATGTCTTAGGGGCTACAGATATTTTGTGATATTTTTACTCAAAGTTAATTAATTTATTGAGAAACATGCATACCACATCTCATAGGCCTAAAGTGATTCTTTACCCGGTATTAACTTCTGTGTAAAATAACAGACCGGAAATCAGTTTTTTTCTTTTCGTTTTCTTTATCAAGTTTTTTTTTTCTTGTCCTTTTTTTTTTCTTTCTTTTCTTTTCTTTTATTTTCATTCTCCACCCTTTTTATATTTGATTCATTCATTAAATGCATATATTCATTCAATTGTTACAAAATTATTGTGTTTAAATTGAATGTCTTGTTGTAATGCTAACTATTTTCAAAAGTTCGAAAATGTAATTTATTGTTGTTTCTGCATCTATGAAATTAGATTAATTTAGTTGTCCTCCTTGGTAAATCAGTTTTTATAACTGAATAGGATAGACGTTAATAAATAAATAACTAATAAGTCTATTATTGTTTACACCCCCCCCTCAAAAAAAGAAAACAAAACAAAAACAGAAAGCTGAGCACTTTGCCACTTACACTCTTCTCCCCGCCAGCCTTAGCAACTCCTCTTATTATTTTTTTATTACAACACCTACCAACAAAATGGCATCACCAAATAAATAACACAGTATTTTTCTCAAATAAATGGTTTCCAATGTTTTCATTTTTTTTCAAGTTCTTAAATTAATGCGTTTAGAACCCATTTGATAGAATCATACCCTCTATAATGCCTAATAAATAGCCTAGTACCATGCAACTTCATAACCTAAATAGGCCTAGTTTTCATATTTTGTAGGAAAACACAATTTGAGCAGTCCATTAAATGATACATTTTATTATCTGTGCCACCTCCCCTCTCATCATCAAAACTTACAATTACAGTGGGAAACAATTGCCATAAGGCCTTAAAGAAGATTCAACATTTTAGGAAATTACTGCTAGTATTGATTGTTCTTGGAATAGGCCTACATTACTTCAGAGTAACATCATCTAGCAACATACCAGTCAGTCAATAGTCAGTACATATGCTATAGTTATGTCCTTGAAATTATTTGGCAGGGCTATTTATTCCCGTACTACTTATTTTGATAATTGTCAATATGAATAGCTTCATTTGTAAACCTCTATGATAGGAAGGTAACAAACTGGGTGGGATCTACCGGTGAATTTAATTAGTATTTTACGCAAATTGACACATTATTATTTAAATTTAAATTATGAAATGAAATTATTGTTGTTATAAATGTTGGTTCTAATAAACGTTACAAAATTGTTGATAGTTTGATTTATTGGGATTAATAAATAAGTGTATAATGAAAAGCCTTAAACTGCTTGTTATTTATTTCTATTTTTATTAAGGTTAATTTAATTGTCCCTTTAGGAATGACCTGTCAACTAGGCTACTCTTCTTTAAATACAATACCTACTTGAATCTTAGGTTAGCCCATCTTCTTTCGGTCTAAGGTTGAATTTATTACCAAATACCAAACCATCTTTTAAATTAATATTTTGTGTTCATTATTAAAAGCTATTTTTATTTCGGTCCATACAATGAATACTGTGTGACACAGTTTTATTCAGGCAGAGAAATATTTTATTTTATTTGTATTTACATTTTTAACAATTTTGTGGTATTGGTCTATTAAAAAAAACTTAATTCCAATAGTGTTGGTTTGTGCTCAAATTAAAGTGCATTCTTAAACTATCACCACGGCATTGAGTTTGTTTCATTGTAACTTTTGGGTCAAGGACCTATGTGCCCAATGCTCTTTTCTCATCTCAATGTGAACCATTTTTCGTGAACTGCCTGTACACGCTGAGTCGATAATCTGCAGTGTAGTGCTATATCGATTTCAACTTTCTTACGCAGCACGTGCTGCTCCGTGGCGGAATGTTGTACTCCTTAGTAACTACTAGCGCCAAGCTCAGCGCGTGGCGATTCCGAGAAGTGATATCCAAAGAGCGCTGCATCTTTGGATGCTGGTAGAAATAGTAGCCGCAATATGAAGTATTTTCGTTATTTTGTAATTGTGACGTTAATGAAGAAAATCATAGTTGCAGTTGATATGATTTGACCGTAAACGCACAAACTAAAAAAAATTATACATATTTGAATCCAAATGTTAAAGAGTTTTTAAATAAAGATATGTTTTACCTGCATTTTTTTTTAAAGTTCGACGATTTAATTAGTAAAATATTCACCAAAGTGATTCGTTTTATAAAAAATATTTCTTGGATTTTATATTTTTCGTTTTCGTTTTGATACGTGTCGATATTTTTCGTTCCGAGCTTTTCGGGGATCCTGTGCTCTAAAACTACCCCTGTATGTAGCGACACCTATCCGTAATCGCGGCAGGTTTCCGAACTATCAGCACTGCTTGATCTTCCGCACGATATTTTGACAGCTTGGTTTTGGATTAGGGCGGAGTCCTCAGTGGAAACCAAAATGTGAAATCGATAATGTTGAAGATAGTCTCGCCTTGCTTGTTTTATTCTCATACATGGATGGTCGACCTTTCGCCCGCTATTTGTCGCATCACATGCTCCTGACGTTTAGTAACAATGGGCGGGAAACTGGCCCGCGCCGGGGGTTTGTGGGTGGTAGTGGTGGCGGGGGGGATACTTCTTCATCCCCATTAAAGACACTGCAGTTTAATAAATTGATAGTGAACCTCTACTCACTCTTGTGTTAAAGAACTAAGTTTGAAATAAACAAGATTTTTCATAGTAATATCTTTAATCAATGTACAAACAATTGCCCGGTGTGACTTTTTAGTCTCTTGATTTGACTTGAAATTTACCAGCTCAAAAATATATTTCATTCTGGCTAACTAGATATGAATTTAGAAATTAACAGAAACATTATTACGTGCACGCACCATGACCCCCCCCCCAAAAAAAATAATTGCCATACTTGGAATTTTTCGAGCTAGGTCCCATCGGCAAAAATCTCCCATAAGAAATATCATGGGGATGCCCCGTGACCTTGGAGGATTTTGCTCTAAAAAATGTTGGCCATTATTAACGTACTTTACAGCCTTTTCTGTAAATCCACTATATTTTGTTTTGTAATTTGGGCAAGTGGCTCGGTCAAAATATACTTATTACCAAGAAGGCGTGCGATTTTGGAATGCATATTTTTGCGTGTTTGAGTGTATATTTGTGCACAGTTTCAAGACACGATGTTTTCAAGGGCCATTTTAGATTGGTACGATGCTCTTGTATCTATGTGGAACAAAAAAGAAGCAGGTTAAAGCCGATTTAAGAAATTTCCCAAAACGCCAATTTTCGCAAATTTCTGGATAAAAAAAATTGGAAAATTCGTGTAAAATCACAGTCACCTAAAAGATATATTTTTAAACGGTCATTTTAGTGTAGTATTATGCTATAGATTATATAGTTAAAAATAATATTTTGGGGCAACGTCCACATTTTAAAAATAGTTAGGCCTAAACGAAAGAATAACAATAATGAAACGGATTCGAGCAGGTAAGAGACTTCGCTCATCGAACGACATTGGCTATGTCCTATTCTGGATTGTAATTCCATCCCTCAACACATCAACAGTTGGTGAAAGCTAGGGGTAGTTTTCCCTCTTAGCCCCTGGTACAGCAAAGCTCTTTCATGTCCGGCAAAGCTTGATAATATCATCTCCAAGTGCCAAATAACCGTATGAAGTCGCCGCCGACTTTCCGCCTCGCTATCAGCTACGTACGTCGTACAGCACCCCCGCGTATATGGGCGTACAGGGAATGTTGTAGTACACACGCAATGCGTATCGGTAGGTGAGGGAGACCTACAATAAAGTTTTCATTTGAATTTTGAAGAAAACGCAATACCAAAAGGCGAATTAATTACCGTTATGAGTAAAGATTATTCTGTTGGATATCAATTATTTTTTTATGTTTTGATACTCGTTGAATTTATTTGGCAATTAAGTTCGCACTATTGTATTAACCAACAAATTTTATTGGTGGTAGTGCACGTTGTTTTACGTATTTGTTATGGCAAATTTGAAGGAATTTCCGCGGGAATTTCTGATCCGAATAGGGTTATATTGGGAAAACCGGATGTATAACTTATCCAACAGCGATTATTCCTAAAATTCGCCACGCGTTTCTGGGTTAGTTTGTACGCGATCCTATTTAGATTTATGAGGTGCCCGTTTGATTTCAACTAACAGCAACCCACCCTGACTGGTTTTTTAATGATTTTCCTCGTACAAATGGTGCAATTAAAACGTAATGAAAACCCTTTGATTGTTCATCTGCACACTCAAGTCAAACCCGTGCTATCTAGCAAAAGAGTTAGCGTATTTTTTGGTTTTTCGCTCTTCTGGTCAAACGGCTAACTCCGATCTGGATTAATTTTCCACACAACCTTGGAAATCTCTAAAATCTGCGACGTTTTTTTATTGCAATCAAACACATTATTACAGTGGCGATTACGGCTTTTCAATTTTACCGTAGTTTCACAACGATAAAATAAAATAATCTATTATCGGATAGGTAACTGCACTTTTGTTTCAACATTGTCGAACGATTGTCGGTAAAAAAATGTTGACACTTTTACCGGCCATACGGGTTTAAAACTGAATTGCCAAAAAGTCATAAACCGTCTTTTCGGTCAGAAATGGTGTGAATTCACATAAGTGATCTTCGAGCTTACATGATCGCTACTACTTATTGTAAAATTAATAATTGAATGATGGTGATAGTGCCGCCTGTGTAAGTGCGGAAAATATGATATGATTTGTTTCAGCATATTTTTTACTATCAGAAAACATGCAATTTTATGTTTTTACCAGGAAAAATACAATTTTATAGTATTGACTTTATCGATTATCGTGTTCATCCCTAGATTGCATCGTTTCTTCGCTCTCTAATCTCGTGCAAAGTTTCAGGCCGAAACATCTGGACTCAACCAAAGAAAATCTCTTATAAAACGCACGTATTGGTTCGTTCCCCCGGTCATTCACACGTACACTAGAATAAGTATTTACTTTGTTGTCTAAACAAAAGAAACCGCATGAGCGCGCTTTGCTGATAAGGCCACTTTCTGGTTGACTCGTCCCGCTTTCCACACAACAATAGGGGACAAATACACCCCCCACCCCGCTCTCTGTAGATAAGAACCACAATCGTGCATACCCGGCGCTAACAGAGATTATACCTCTAATTCTTCGTCTTCTTCTTCTTCTTCGTCTGCTGGTCGCGCAACAAACAACAAGAAACTTTTCTTTCAACTTATTGCGTTCCTTTCATGCGCGACTAGGTAAGATCTTGGAAAACAATTCTGAAGATAATGTTAATTTCCTGTAATTTTATTAACTTGTAAAGTTGAAAGTTTTGATGTTTACCGCGTGAGACGAATTGTTACGAACAAGTTTTTATTGCTCTTTTAAAGAGACGGGGATTCCGAAAGTTGGGAGTTTTAGACACAATCGTTGATAATCAACAAATATGATGAAATTATACTTTAATTCATTTAATTGCGTATTGTTTACTTTAGGTTTACTAATTAGATGTACGATTTCCAGAGATTTCGGTCATTTCACGTTGTGATATTGTAGTGGTGGCATTCCTTGAAATGTATAGCCTGTTACTTTTACGCGAACAATTTAATTAATTTACTTATAAATTGTTTTCCTTTACCTGCAGATCATTTTTTTATCATGTTAGAAAACACTTTTTTTTTTAGCAAAAAGTTATTTATTATTTAAAGTTTTTAAACACACCAGGAAATAAAAATGCAGCCCGACCGGGATAAAACTTTAATTTCTGGATTGTATTTATTAGTATCAATTCTATATTCTACGGGAATGTTTCTCGACCGACCAAAACGAGAGCAATAACTTTGTTATCAATTTATTCTTTCCTTTTACAGTCTAGCTATTATCATTCGTAAGTCTCTAGTCTATGTTTTGTGCGATAAGAAGTGATACTCCCAATTTGTGTCAGTCCATAGAAATATATTTATAATATAGCGTTGACCTGGATATATAAATAAATCCCCAACAATTTTACAGATTATTTGTGTGTCTTTATAAACTATTTTAAGCCAGAATTTGACAAATATGTAGATCTGCATCAAACTATTTTTATCTCATAATTAAATATATCTTGGGAAACGATTTTCCTTATGTTGGTTGACATTCAACTAAAAAGCACATTCCAATATTAATGTTGCCCGTTTCTTATTATTTCTCTTACAGCACAGGTTGAACTATTGCATCTATCTGCGTGAGTGTCAGATGTTTGTGGGTGGAGAGCTGTAGACAGCTGACAGACACAGTGTAAATAAGTATTGACTGACATGAGAAGTGTGGGAGGATTGTATGCAATAGGTAGGCCTAATATATGCCAGGGTGCGTGGCTCGGGTTTTTCTTAAGGGTAGGTATAGTACAGAAAACATCTATATGGCCTAAGCAAGAAGTAACAAGTGTAAATCAATATTTGTTATTTTTTACTTCACAATCCATACTTCACACTTCATTTCATTTTTTCATACTATGTAACTAAAATTTTATTTATTGTAAAATGTAATTTGTATTTATGTTAATTAATTATTTTTTGTTATTCTATGTCTTTGAGGCAACCTTAATGTAAAGGCAGAGCTTTGTTTTAAAAAATAAAGCTGTACTACTAGGCTACAGCGTAAGATGTCCGACCGGCGTCACAGGATGGAGTTATTTGACATACCGGTACCAACCTAACCGCTAGTTGAGGCTCGTTCATAGCCTTTGTATTTTAATGATAGTGTTGTTTTAGTTTAAGTTTTGTATACATTTCCTGTAGTATGCTGTGTTCTGCTGAATAAATTTAAAAAATGTAATTTGTTTGATGAAATTTTACTTTTCTTTATTAAATTTTTAAAAGTCCCATAAGCCTTTGTAGATTGGATTTTAGTTCATTAATAATGAACAACTTGATTATCTCAAAAATTAACAATCATTTCGTTAAAATCTGTTTAGAAGTGTTATATCTCGCATAGAGTACTGCGTGGCGTGCCCCTTAACGTGTAACAACCCTCCATTTTGTATACACCTCCACACACTATTTCATCCCCTTTATGCTACAGTGACCCATCCGGCGAGAAAAGCAAAGCTTCCCTTGTCCTCCTGTCTAATAAGCCTAGTCTAGCTAGCTAGGCCAGGCAGCAGGGAAGCCAATGTTTGGTTTTTGGTCGTAGGCTGCACGTGATAGGTTAAGTGCTATGACGTCATCAATCTTGTCCGTGCTACGGCGGATACACGAGGGGGCGGGGGAGGGGTGGAGGAGGGGGGGGGGGGGAGATACCACCGTGTACTAAAACCTTGGGGCGGTAAAAACTCTACACTCAGCAGAGACAATGTACAAAAGAAAGAAGTTTTCGGAAGAAGGGATCGCATACGTAAATCTATGTGATTCTACAAGGGGTTGTGGGAAGTCCTTGACGTCGCTGTTGTTAAAATGTACAGTTCCCCAGTACGTAATATCTACGTCGTCGTATACTTTACGATGCTGCATCGAAGTAACTGACTTGAAATTACGTTTTTAATGATAATTTTTTTGGAGATAAGAAAAAAGTTGGATACAGTTTATTAGTTCGCCGGGGTTTTTTATTAAAGTTATTAGTGGTGGGACTTAGATTCATGAAGATAAAGAATAATGTACACAGTTCGTCGGGGAGGAAGGTTGTCAAAATTGTCGCCGAAAGAGACGGGTATTCTTGAAAAAAATCATTTGAAACTTATTCACTTGTGAAATTTACTCGTTTTAAATAATACCTTTTCTCGTGGTATTATAGTTTAAAATATTAAAATATTGTAAACATGTGAGTGAGTGATTGATAGCACAACATCCCTCTAAAACTTTGTTCCGATTTTTCCTTCCTTAAATATTGAACTTTACATTTTAATCACTCCAAGCATGGAATTTTTTGTTAGTTAATTGATATATTTTTTCACAAGGTTAATCTTACAAACTTCTGGACATTCGTAAAAAGAAACGTGCAGGAAAATAGATTTTTCACTTTGTGCAGACTATACGCTATATAGGATGGGTTACTTTTACGAATATGACAGTTTATTTTTGTGAATTCTTTTATTATAAAGTTCGCGTTTATTTTCTGTAACAAGTTAAAGTTGTATCTGGTTCTTTGGTTTTGTTGATTTGCGTCAATGAATATTATTTAATTTGTATTGAAATAAAATTCAACTTAACTTACTTCAAATGGGACCCGGTTAAAACAACTCTAAACCGAGTGGAATTAAAATATTCGAATGGATTTAAACGTGACTTTTGACTTGTCAACACAGCGACCACTCAATAAATCGCTCACACTCGCGGCTGGAATTCGTTTCGCGTTATTGAGTGCGTGATCAATAAATTTAAAAAAGTGAATATGTGTTTATATTTCTGTGTCACGTCCAACACATTACAAACGTCCATGTTTATTAGCGGACTTTGTAATTGTGTGTGTGCCATACTGTTCTAGCTCACAATGTTGCTGTGAACATCAATGGTAATTAGATGTAAATGCTTTTTTAAACGTCGAAGAGAGAGATGGGCCATCGTGGAATGTTTGTTTAATATGGAGCAAAATGAAAATGGCTCGTTGGTCTTGTGGTTAGCGTCACTGATTCCAATGCAGAAGGTCCAGGGTTCGATTCCCGCTCTAGGCAGAAGTTTTGTAACTTCTGGTTTGGACCTAAGTCCATCAGTTCTTTGGTTAGGAATTAGTAAACGGTAACTTTGGAGCCGTCCTATAGCGGCGAGTTACATAATAAATTCAAAGTTGTTCTGAATCGGCCTTGTTGATTTATGGCGTTGATCCGCGAGTGTTCGCACTGTCCACACCTCTGATTGCTGATTGCTATATTTCCTATAAAAAATAAATCGATCTTTGGTTGGTAATCGCTCACTCGTCGATTGCGTCGGGGCCTACAGGGTTGGCTTGGTCGCATTGGTTTAATGTCCCCCACTGAAAATCAGTTATATGACTGACTGAGTGAGTAGACTCTGAATACGAACCTATATATTTATTTATTTAAGTCAAATAACAGAGAACACAGAGCAAAGCGTACCACCAAATAAACCATTTTTGTCCCAGAGTTCACCTCCCCTTGTTGGGGGTGCCGAGTATGTAGATATTCTAAATGTTTTTAAGGCCAACCCCGCCCCCTGACCACATATAATGTATTTTGTATTATCCTTGTTGAAAGGAAATGTCAACAAAAGACGCAAATTTGTTCGAAGAATGTGACACAAGCACACAATGACGAACAAACTGATATATGAGCCTAATACGCGCTAATATTATTAGACCTACAATCACAGTGCAAAAGTTTTGTATACTACTATCCATGTTACACAATTAAAGGGCAACATTTTTAATGATTTAATTTTCATGACTGTCATTGTTAAAAAAATATCGTCTAAAATCTTATCTTATAGGTAGGCCTACGTTGCGCAAAGGTATTTGAATTTCGTTTACCTTGGTCTGAAATTATTATTCTGGTGTTTTCATGTTATTAATAAACATTCCCTGGTGAGCAACAGGTCTGTACGTTTTACATCTTGTGGTTCTGACGAGGTGGGAAACTAATTTAATAATCTTAAACGTCAGCCGTGCATTAAAGAACGTCAGGTGTATGCTGGAGTACACTTTAGCACACGAAAGCTAGGAAGCAGCACAGTCGTGAAGTCAAAATACACAAATATATATTAATGTTAGGCCTACACTTAAAAAGAAATAGTTCTCGTCATATTTGCGTCATCTTTACTATAGTTACACTCTATATATTGGTTATTTCTAGTTTGTTCAGATCGCTTTCTAATAAACATTTTCGTTTAATTATGGTTTATTGAGTTTAAGCAAAACTGTAATTTGGCACACATTTGTCACCAACATATATTGCATTGTAAATTATTGATTCCACGTTTTTGTGTGGATTTTATTAATTTATTAATTTTTAATTTTTTAACAATAATCAAAGTATTGATTTGTAGCAATAGTCGTAAAAATCTACCCAGACTTGGATGGATTTGAGCTACTAGTAAACGTTTGTCCCAAGACTGGTAGCTCATTTAGTTCACTTGTATACACAGAGCTGGAAGTTCTGACGTAGGGCCTACGAGTCCCAGTCGGGGTTGATTTTTACGATCATTGTTAGCAATCAATTACATGATTGTTGTTAAGAAATCCAATTCCATTAAGTGTTGAACTCCTGCATGATTTACTAAATCAAGTAAACTCGCAGACATTTTTTTTTTTTTTAGTGAAACTTGAACAAATATTATTATTGCCTGCATTTGTAGTTTTTATAACCGAATAACAATATTTGAGTGAGTAACTTTTAGTCTTAGGCTCACGTGTTTTACGCACTATCCCTAGACAATTAGAGCCAGTGATTTTAGTGCTGTACGCTACTAGTAGTACCACCTCACGGCGCCACCTAGACACACCGCCTTTGTGAATGGCAGTGAACGTTCCACTCACCGCAACGTGACGTTAAAGAGTTGTTTGATAAAGCGAGTTCTTTCACTCCGCTCCCGCCCGCATGGGGCGCTGCTAGCGCGTAATGAGATGGTTGCAGGGACGCAGGAATGTACTCACTTGTAGGTTTTAGCTGGACTGGAGATTGAATGTGGTGGGCGAACGATACGGTTCGCATGGATACTGTGTGCTGTGTTAGATTTTAATCGATTAATCTTTATATGCCTAATCGATAATTCATCGAATGTTTAACCTACCGGTACTTTACCTTTTCAAAATGAGCTTACAATAGAAATGTCATGTTTCAAGTTTGCAAGAGTCGTAGTAGTGATACTTTTAGTGATTAAGTATGATTTTTGCGTCGTGTTTATCATGTAACAATTTATAAATTACCATTAGTTTTTGTATGTATTTCTCGGTTATCAAAAGTATTATGGGGCATAACCCTAAATACAAGTTATTCAATTCAATTCAATTCGTCTAGTACATAACTATTTTTGGTTTATTTTATTTCAATAACGGAGAATGGGGTTAAAACGAGAATTAAAATAAAAATGTCATCAGAATGATATATGATATTTGAATTTTATACCCCGTTTCAATTCCTATACTACAAACCTAAATAATGCCACATACAAAACTCAGTTTTAGCAATGTAAAATTATCAAAAGTTTTTCGCAATATCCCTAAAACGTCGCAATTTTAATTTCCTTACATTGAAAAGTCAAAAAGCGTATCACAGGTTGAGTTGGCTTGTTATTCAAACACGGCTTAGCGTTGCCATGCTATAAGGATCTACCATACTACATGCCTATCATTCTATCTGTATCTACCATGTACTATATCTCTCATCCCGAAAGATTCGCCTCCAGTGACTCGTAACTCATATCCTATTACACATCCATATCCTTGCTTCTTCTTCTTCTACATCTTTTGCCTGTGCCTCTCTTGTTTTTGCTACTGTTCACATCTTTCTCAGAATGATTTCAATCAACTCAACTCTCGCGTCTCTCTCTCTCTCTCTCTTTCTTACTGAACCTAACTTGAAGTATACTCAGTTTCATGTTTACATGAAGTAATACTCAGTTTCATGTTTCAATATTACTACATCGGTTGATCTTCTTACTGAATATGAATTGTGTATCAGTACGAAAAATAGTTTAAAAGAATACTATTCTTGGCTTTATATTTTCAATATGAATTAGTTATGTTTAATCTCATGTCTCGTACGAACGAGGGTATTGGTTTCACTCTGTAATGCAATAACGAATTATTATTCATGGGTCGACTTACATTGAGAACATGATCAGTAATACTTATGTTCTTCCGTGACTGCGGTCTTTGCATTTTATTTTTACTTGTACATGTGGAATAATTGATTTTATTGCCTTAAATCCAATACTTCAGTTGTTACTTAAAACATAGTTATATTATTTTATTCTGCAGTGTAAAAGATCAAATTTAAGTAATAAGTATATCTTTCACACTTTCAGTCCCTCTTTTCATTTTATTATCTCATAATGGTTAAATACAAGTATTCATTTATAGAGGCTAGATTTCTTTATCAAAATGTGAAACCGTTCAATGGGCGCGGCGGTATTTTTAGGCCCAGTCTCCAAAGCCCCTGAACCTTTTTTGTTCAATGCTCAATTGTTATATCTACGACAACAATGTACAAACAGAAACTGTAGTTTCGTCACCATTATTGTCATTATTTTTTTATTTTTTTTATTGCCGATGTACCAGTTGATTGTTTGATTTGTTTCCAGTTCATTAAATATTATTAATTTATGGTGACAAGTTTAAAGTACATTTCGATTTTAAAATACAAAGTTACGATTACTATTTTGTACAAAATGTCAAGTAATGCCTTTTAATATCCAAATTAATTTTTGTATTTAAAAAGATACATCGAATAACATTTCGTGTTGCATATTTTAAGCCAAAATTATAATTTAGTAATGTATTTCGGGTATGTGGCTAGGTTAAAAAAGTCTTAAAAAGCTCAACAATTGAACGACAAAAAGAAGCTACATCCCCAACACGAATCTAGTACCCATGTAGAAAAGTGTAACGCACCGGATTTCCCCGTCCCCGTGAACACGGAACACGAGTTTGATAGGTATTCCATACGCGCTGGCTTCTTGATAAAGCACCTCCCGGCCATGGTGTGGCGGCGATTCTGTACACATGCTGCCGCCCGGCCGGTGTAATCCACAGCCTCTGTGCGGCCTAGCACGTCGTCAGGGTAGGTGGGTCACACTGCCCCTCACCTAGTACAACACCTGGATACATGGGGTACTTTAAGAGAGTTCGTGCATACTTTCTTAAGGGGGGGAGGGAGCAACAATTTGACCCTTCTGGAATAAATTAAGTGAGATATGTATATTTTTTTAATGCTAAGCATCTGATTGATAGAAAGGATAATTTGCATCTAAGGTTCGATATTTACACAATTATTGTGATTTCATGCAATTCCCAAAATATATTTTTAGAAATTTTTACAAAATCAAAATCAAAATCAAAAACCAAAATAACTATTAAAGTGTTAACCTAAAATAAATTGAGATTAGATAGCCTTAATTAGTGTTTGTATCCTTTTTTAAAGTTTCGTGCACCTTTTGTCGTTCAGTCGTGGTCGTGGTAACAATCGTTGCCTTTTCCGAAATTGAGGAAACATAACTTTATAGTTTGTACAGTTTTACAAACAAGATATTTTAATACACCCAAAGGCCAAAATCCACCCATGTCTATTAAATGATAAACAGTAATACTAGGTAAACGCCAAAGTCGTTGTTAGACGAGTGAGAGAGTCATGTGTTGAGTACGCGGGAATATTTGCATTTAAGTTTGATTATAATATTCGTATATATAATAGGGTATTTAAGTTTAAGTCATAGTTTAGGCCATAATGCTCCACTCTAGCCTATGATAGGCTAGGGAGGCCTAAAAAAAGGGGGAAGAAAAGGAATGTTACCGGGTACTCAACACTTGGCTAACTCACTCGTTTAACAACGACTTTGGCGTTTCCCTAGTTTTATAAACAAACAGAAAGCACGCCAATTAATGGCGGCGTAGAATGTGTTTTTGTTTGCAAAAATAACAAATTAAACACGGCCCCATACTATGTTTTAATTATTCCTGTTTGATCTTTAATTGTTTGTACCAAGGCAGTGATCAAGATCCACGAATCTCAATGGAGTTTCTACAAACCATGGATGTTACTATTTTAAGTCCATGCACAAACCAATCGTATCTTCTGTCGCTCAACGCAAATTTGTATAGTACAAAAATTACAAAAGACATAAAAATTGTATGGGATTATTCATGTACATCGTACTTTATTTCGCATGCCAACCATCTAGGTTAATAATATTAATTACAAATAAATAAATAATTTCTGTAGTGTTTTAACATTGCAGAATAGTATAAGAAACATAGCCAGTACGAGAACGAGCTAAGATTGCAAGGTTTACTCAATCTCCGTGCGGAGTTTTGGGTAATCTTGAGCATCCAAGTTTCGATGCATCTTGGCCAGTGCCGCGCACCTCTTGACATTCCAAAAATTATAATTATTCCCGAAAAAACATTGTTGTTAAAATAGAACCTACACATTTAAGCCCATTTATCAATTTATTATTTACCTACCTAAGGTCTCCCTAGCCTATCATAGACTAAAGTGGTGCATTATTACCTTACAGTTGACGTGCCCTTATACCAACTCAACTAAAAACCCTATTATCTATACCGATATAATTATCAAACTTAAATGCAAATGTTGCCGTGTACTCAACACATGACTCGCTCACTCGTCTAACAACGACTTTGGCGTTTCCCTAGTCGAGTTGGCTAAAGCGCACTTATAGCCGAAATGTGGGAGACGTGGGTTTAATGGTCGGGAAAGATTTTGTAATTTCTGGATTGTATTTTTTAAATTATTTAACATGTTTTGAAATGCATATAACGCAGTGTAGTACATCATCTGTGACAATACTACGGAAAACATGGCCAGTAGGAAATACGTGAAAATATTGCAAGGTTTACTCAATCTACGAGCGGAATTTGGGGGTACCTTGACGTCCAACATTCGATTAACCTTGGACACGGCATTTCACAGCCAGGTAAATAACAAACAAAATATATTATTTCAAAATGAAAACCATTGTCGTTAAAATAATTTCCATACATTTCAACGAATTTTTCAGTTTTTTATTTCTTGCAGGTTTAAATCGTAACAGATTGTGCTCATTTTGTTAGCAGTTCTCAGTTACCTGGTCACTGATGTCTGTTTAAAATTTCAGCTCGGTCTATTTGGCCGTTCGGCCGTATGAGCCTGGACAGACAGACAGACAGACATTTAACATTTAACATTTAACAGAATTAATCACGACCAAGGACCGATCGAGTAGCGTTGTAGACTACGTTCGCTGCGCTCACTCGTCTAATTATATTGATACCAAATTCTAATTGATATCAAGTTATTGGATCAAGTGGTTATGTTCAGGAGACGTATGTATCGAATCACTACCGATATAAGCATAATCCAAAATTTTACTTTCCATATTCCCTCCAGCTTCCCTTCTATCTTGCAAGTCACGTGCGATGAAACCACTACCCCCTTTGATTAACTAAACCATTGTGACGAGATGCCTTCCAAGCTTCTCCGCTGACTAGCGCCATCTGCTAGTTCCCAGCTCCGCCACGTATGCACTGTTAATTATATCCGCTCTGTAGCCAAACTATAGATAGCTCCTCCGATGACAATACATCGCGCACATTGTGTGGTAAACTGTTTGTCCAGATTATCTGTGTACTCAGGGGTTGTATTGTAGTGGCTAGTGGTGAATGCCTTTTCACAGTATGGGCGTTATGCATTGATACCAATGGTGTGTACGCTGGATATGCGACCATGTGGGGATATTCCCATTACGCCGCTGTGTGGAGTTCCCATCGTGTTATCTTTTTATTAGGCTTATCTGTTCTTTCTGATATACTGGGCAGTGGGGAATTCATTTACTCTCGGCCACGAGTAGAGTACGCGTTTATTTTGTAATGTGAAACCAATTTTCGTTCTGGCCAAATGTTTCTAGAGCGCTTGGTGGTGTTTCTATTGGATAATTGCGTACTTCATTATCTGTTTGAAAACGTTGCTGATGCATTTTTTCGAATATTGATTTAACATCCTTTTTATGAGTCATTAAATGTAATTGATGTAGCATTTCATTCAATCACACATCAACATTTTTGTATCGTTCACTTTATGATGTCTTGAAGTTAACCACCTTTTTGCAACATGCAGAGTAAAAGTAGGTGGATAACATCATAACAGAGTGTGGAAGAATACATCTTTGAGACTCATCTTGAGACACATTCCTCCCTTATTAACACACACATTGATTTTTATCTAACTTTTTAACGATTTTTAAAAGATTTTTCGCCAAACTTTTACGATTAATTTGAATCAATATTTCAGTTGAGCCGTCCTCGTATCGAAGCACTTTAATTGTGTACAGACTATCCTCGTCGATGCTAGTGTCATCCTTATAGTGATCGTGGCCAACCAGCGCGACCCTTATTTCAAATACTAGTTGCAGGTTGGCCATAATTCGCTCATCTATTGTATCGGTGTCGATCTGGTGTCTCGCTGGAAATTTGTTCCGTGACTGAGTAGGTAGTCTAATTTATTTATTTTATTTACTTCCAGTCATTTTATAAGCTTCTCTGTCCAAGCTTTCCTCCAATTATTACGCTAAGTGCCTTCATATCCTCAAACTCTCATCAAGGACATTACCAAACGCCCTCTTTATTGATAAGTGTTCAGTAATAATGGGAATGATGAGCGTGGGTTGGGGTAAGGTACACAGCATGTTATAATAATTCCTTTCCAGTGTGGTGTGGGTGTAACCTTATGACCTTTCACATCACCCACTTGATTCGTAGAACTAATTAGCTGTTTTGATACAGTAATACACAACACGTGTCGATGGTTCTCGTCATTGCCCACGGGTGTCGCTGGAAATTGGAAGCGTGCGAACCCAGACTGCGTTGAAGGACGATAACCGTAATCATATCAAGAGTCTTCTTTGCTTTATTTCTAATTTCAGTATGTTTGCAGCAGGCATACGTACGAGCATATCATAGTTACGAATCAACTAAATCAGTACTTATTAATGCATGTTTTTTGACATGTATACATTGTTGCAAATTGTTACTTTGAAATACAAAATTTTGTTCTTGGTTTGTCGGTTTTTTATTGGATTTTGCTTAACGTCTCATATTTATGCAACTTGGCTAATCGAGACGAAGGGAGGGACGTAAGGGATGACGCGGGGGACAAGGGGTGGACAGGCCTGTGCTGGTCAGAACCAGTCACAAGCGTATGGGGAGGGCAGAGGTTCCCCCACGTCGTGGTCGTCTCCGTCTGTGTCATCATCCGACCGTGTTGTCATTGTCGTCGCCGTCGGGGAGGTAGTCAAAGGGAAGGGGAAAGTTCCCCGACGACGACCCAGAGCTCGCCATTAGTTTCAGGGAGAAAAACTGAATGTATGCATAAATGGAAAAATTGTGAATGTAATCATTATACTTCTAGTCTAGACTCTCATAAAATGAAGACATTCAAAATCTTTCCATTTATAAATATATTGGAATGATACAAAATACAAATACAATTACAATTTATTTTAAAATTTTAAAATACAAAATGTTCTATCTGTCACATTATATCGAAGAATTACACCGAAAACCTTCTTTAAATGGCCATTGCTTTCGGCTGGAATCGAACTCGGAACTCCTATTTGCTCTAGTCTCGTGAACTAGGTCTCATTTAAGTAGAGACATACATATTATTGATACAAGCATTGGTGCGGGAGTACCTAAAATACTGAAAGAAGCTGCTAAATCAACAGATAGTTGACCTCTTTTGATGGTGGTACAGTGTTAAAAAATATCCTCCGCTTGAGTGAGTTCCCCTGCCCCATAGGGTCACCAAAACCATTATGTATCAAACTTGTTGAAGGGCAATGTTCATAACAAGAGCCTCATATCAATCTTCAGTCATGTTCGGTTTTTATCGTGAGATATGATTATACGGCGGACAATAATAATATATAAGTGATGCTTATATGGGAGCTTTGCTTCCTATACTCCTTTATACTCCATTTGCATCCTTGTCAATGTGTGTATATACATCATTATTAATTTTCGACATTAATTATCGTTAAACAAATTGATAATTGTCTGTAATTAGCTTAATTACGACGTATAGTAGCTAAACATGATTGAATGAGTGTCTATAACTATGTCAAGTATTCTCGTCGCCTGCATCAATGATGTTGGTTATCCTCGGTCTAGTGCGCCCACTATGTACTAAACCCGATGTGTTTGAATAACCCGCCAGGCAGAACACTACTCTACTCGACTCTATTTTACTCCAGTGTACTCGCCGTGCTCTAATTATTATTACATCAATCCTTGTTCAAAGTAATTTCATAATGTGTGTATTTTAGATATAATGTCTTGGGCCTAGAGAGAAATCATATTTATTGACTGCTGATCAACCATTGTTGGGTGACCACAAGGATCTAGCTTAAAACATAAAAATAAAAACATAAAATTACAAACAAATATATAAATATTTAATATATAATGGGCCCTGCAGGCTAACCTTTTTACGTTAAGAAAATACGTTTAAACAAGGATCTATCTTAAAAAATAAAATTAAAAAATAAAATTACAAACAAATATATAAATATATAATAAATACATGGGCCTTGCACGCTAACCTTTTACGTTAAAAGAAAATCACGTTGAAATGTTAATTTCATTTTGAAGTTTAAAAAAAGAATTATCAGTGTGCAGACAAAGATTAAAAAGAAGGGGAAAAAAGGTTGCCTATAAATATTTGCTATGGGTTTGGGTCGTGGTCCCCCACGTTATTTTTGTCTGCCATCTAAAACTCTTCCAAGAATTTAGTTGTTGGATATCGTTTAAGAACTTTCTACCCTGACTGAGTTGTGACCAGATTGATAGCCGAGTTATTTGAGTCAGTATTTCCCTATATTTCCCCGACGCGTGGTGGAATTGAGTTACGATTTACGTCGGTATATTTATCATCCCCGTCCCGATATAGTTAGCCTGACATGTGATTGATTGCTGCTCATCAAATGGCGTCTTGTGATGTATGCCTACATGCTAGATTTATAGGTTTTATTAATTTATTGGTCGAACTAAACCAGTTATCGGTGTAACGATGGTACGCTTGAATTTATGAGTAGGCCTAAACCTGATTTTGTGTTGGAGAATGAAAAAGATTTAAAAAATAGAACTTTTAGTCGAAAATTCACGTATTTAATTTCCTCAGCGAACTATATATTTACATAGGTGGATATATCCAAATAAAGCTACTTCGAGATACTCCACTACTCTTGACATATATTCCTAGTTAAAAGCTTCTTGCTTCACTCGTTCTTCTTCACATCCATGATGCCCAGAATTACACTTTAAATACTTTTCAAAGAATGATTCCAATATATTATTTCTTTGATCCATCTCAAGTTTCTTAAGGTATTCAGCTCGCTCCTACTCGAGGAAAGTTCTATTACTCTTGACCCATCACCAACATCATGTTTTTCAAAGAGGTTTTATTCATTTTCACAAGAGCAGCTTAGCTAATTATGAGGCGTTTATAAAGAAAACTCATCACGATCATGTATTTGATTTGATAACATTTAACTAATTATAGTTCTGAAACGCAAGTGTAAATCTTCTAATTTGCGTAAAACGAAATTAATTCCGTGTCAGTTATTTTCTAACGTTACAGTGATATGGTGCAGAATAAAACCAAGCCTGGATAGCGCGAAAAACTTCGGGTTATGAACTTAAACAAAATTAACCCTGGGTCGTTATTATTTATGTTTATACATTTTTTATACAAAATTAGCAACATTAACAAGTTCGTTTTTTTTGCTAGTCTCACGAAAAAGTTACCTAGACAAACTTTTAAATTTTAAATTAAACTATTTCTTGTTATATTCTAAACTAACAACAACACATTACACTTTCCTTCTTTTATTCACCAATACCTTCTTGTTTCTTATTAAGGAGCATTTTACACGGGTATTATAATACACTTTTCTCAAAAATAAATAAATAATAAATAAATTCGTATTTAGAGTCTACCCACTCAGTCATTATAAAACTGATTTCCAGTCGGGGACAGTAAACCAAAGCAACCAAGCCAACCCTGTAGGGCCCGACGCAATCGACAAAATAATCCACAATTCCTTAACTCTTGCAATGTTTCCTTTTCCCTCAATAGTCTTCAAGCTTCACTAACTTATTCCTCTTCCCTTGTTCTAACCTACGTTTCACACTCTCTGATCCCTGTACGTACCCCTTACCAAAACCAACCCCTGTATCTATACAATATATATACTGCATCCTTGAATGAACTAAAATATTGGCCTACCATTTAGACCCATAGGCTTATCTCTAGGGGTAACACACCGAGGAGTTTTTCCCTCCTCTAAGGGTTAAGGGTGGGGGGTGGTTTTCGTTTCCCCTTATTGGTATTCAACCCCCGCGTCCACGTGTTTACATTCAATCATCCACGGGAGGGGCACGCGTTCCGGGTATCAAAATTTCAGATACGTCTACCCTTTAGGCCCCGGAGTCCCGACCCTTTCCACCTAGGCCGCCTAGCCTATACTTGCTGCTTGTATTCAACTGAAAAATGAACCAGTATTCGATTGGTTTGTACGGAAGTTTTTCAACGTAAATAAGATTAGGGGGCAGTGTAGCATGGATGTAGGCTCGTTGACTGGAACGTCGGGATGTGCAGGGCTTAAATGACCAGTGAGGTGGTTGGTTCTAGTGGTCGAATGGTCTTTCGCTATAAACTGGAATCATGTGTTTGCAGAAGAACCCGTCCGTGACGATCTCATTGGACTTTTGAGTTCTGTTAGGATCACCGTCATCAAGCTCGTACGAGCTAGAATCGAAGCTACCTTAGTTCTTCAATATATACACACATTCGACGCAGTAGCACACACAAACTATAAAGCAGTATGGGTCCATTGGACGCGTACTTAAGTTTTGGTGTTGTTTTTCAACTTTATTAATCATCCAAACATCGCTTCGAACAATATCACAATCACAATCGAATGATTACTTTTGTTTGTTTTATGTAATAATTTGAATTGTGTACCGTAAGCCTACAAATAATACAAAAATTGCTATTTCAAGTTTAATCTACTACAACTGTATTACGTAAACAACATGAAACTAGGAAGTGTTGCCTTTGTAATAAGACTAAGTAGGCAACTTCATACTTTAATCATTATCAATTATATCAAATGTAATAAGGATAAAATGTAATTGTTCATGTAATTGTAATTGCCGTTCTGTGACAGACAGGCAGGCAACTGATAAAAAAGTAGGAACTTTGTTTAACAAGATAAATATGTACGTAGGACATTCCCTTAAACCATATGGAACTATTCGATTTCGGCTCGATTCCCGCTTACATAATTATACATGGTTTATGAGCGTCATCTTTTCACATTTGTTGATAGAGTGGGAGTGTCGGAATAGAAGTTTCTGGAGATGACGTAAAAACAATGCGACCTTCCCTAATTTAATATTATTTTGAACGCGTTTTCTACTTCGAACTAATTTTTTATTGTCGTATTTCAAGCAAGCTAGCTTCGAATATTAAGCCAATTATAAATTATTATTGTCCTATAAACATTTTAATATAAGATTAATTTTCCTAAAAATATATATCCTGTATTTACAGAAGTGATATGAGGGTGGATAAACTTCGTTATGAACCTTCCCCTAAAACATCAAAGGGGGGTGGCTTTCGCAGGTTTATTTTATGTTTTTTGAAGGTTGGTATTGTCACGCGTTAATAGTAATTTATGCGATACTCAACTCTGCCACGCAAGAGATGCACAAAGTTTTCTCCCCCCCCCCCTCCCTTTTAAATAGCCGCCTATAAAATGCATATGGTTTGAAACATCCACGTTTTATAAATTAAACTTTAAAATCGGGCGGCGAAGAGGAGAATATACGGTGGATATTCTCAATGATGCGAAGGAAATTTTTATAGAACAGTAGGAACGAAATGAAATTTCTAGCGTGTATGGTCGGGAGTTGGAAAGTTTGATTTTAGAATTCAATAATCTGGTGATAGGTCGGTTTAAAGGGAATTCGATAGGGTCTCTGTATACTTTGCAAAGTTTGATTCCTCGGGAAGGAAGAGAGAAGCGATCTGTATAATATCGAACCTATGCTCGTACGAGAACTGTCTTCGTAGATTTATATTAATCTCATTTGTTTTTACGTGTGGGAAAATGAATTAAATTCAACGTTTATTTATTAATGCATACCGATGGCTGTTCAATGAGTATTGGAGACCACATGGACCTAGGGCGAACTGGTCAAAAATACATACAAAACATATTATATGAAACTAAAATCTTTAACAGCACACCCTTTGCAAAACAATATCGGGTAAAAATAATGACGAATGATGATGATGAAATGACGGTGTAATGTTTTCACTGATTAAATGAATTTTTCAACTAAGGAAAGCGAATAAAATATGATTTCCCCCCCCAAAAAAAAAAAAAACAGTAGCCTATTATTAATTAGTGTTGTAGTTGTGTATATTGTATAAATTATATTTTTTATGCTTCTAACTCTATTATTATTGTGTGAAATAATCTTGTAATGGTTCTTGCATATTGCTCATTATTCCATTAAGTGCATGTGTACGGTGTAGTACTCAAAAGAGTGAGCGATGTCGTCGATTGCGTCGGGGCCTACAGGGTTGGCTTGGTCTCTTTGGTTTAAAGTCTGCCACTTTAAATTAATTATATGACTGAGTGGGTAGACTCTAAAGTCGAATTTATATTTTTATTTATTTTTATATTCTTCGTTTTCAACAGATCGTCATAAAAGAATACAAAAGTAGAATAATTCTATACGTATCTTCCCAACTTGCAAATCTCGCAGTTGGTGGAGGTGCCGGGTATGAAGAGTGATACAAAAATAAACTTTACTCGTTTGTTCCAGCCTTGGTGGTGGTGTCGAGTACAGAAATACGAAAACTTTCGGGGGGGGGGGGGGGCTAGCCCCCTTACTTACCTTTCATGAAACCAAACACATTCTGTATCTACCTTGTTGAATGACAATTCCATCATAACAATACATATTTATCTAAGGTCTTAGGTCATGTTCAGTTTTTATCGTGAAACGTGACGTACGTACAGACTTTCGGACGGACGTAAAAGTTATGCTTTTACGATAGCTTCGTTCTGTAACAACTTGGCAAATTCCTCCCTTTCGGAACATACGTTGTAAATGTTTCTCTTTGAATATTCCTGTCCTCCATCATTTCTCCCTTCCTCAACATTAGTAATACACCCAACACTAATTAGGCAAACTGGTTTAAGGGGTAAGTCAAGAGAAGGTTAGACTGTGTAGGGCCTAGTTCTTTGAACCTTCACACAAGGAAGGGGAATAGAGGAAATGCAGCGCCTACGTGCCATAACTGTCGAAACCTTTTTCTTCTCAAAATGGCGAAAAGTTATATGAGAAAATGTTAATTAATTAACCGACGAAGTTTTACCTTATTTTTCGTAATTTTTATGTTTCGTTATGTATTTTAACACTTATTATTACATGTCTAATCTTGTGTGCCTATGCATGATAGGGCCATAGGTGTCGTCCTTGGTTTTGCAGTGTACTGTACCGTCTTCTACGTGGAAGGTACGAGGATTATAACGAAACACGCCCTTCTCTCATTCGGTGTTTTGAGTCTTAGCTTCATTATAATCCTGTGTATCAATTTAATGCAGTCTGCAAGAACGTGCCTGGGGCTTAGATTATCTTAGTGGGGTGTCCAAAATACACAATCTCTTACTATGCAAGGTTTCGTACACGAACGTTAGGAATTCAATTTCCAAGTGAATTTAATAACTTGGTAAATTTCTCTATTTTTCTTAGTGTTTTCAATAAATCGTTTAGGTAGAAAGTTCGTTTGGCGGTACAAATCGATACAAAATACCGCCAAACGGAAAAATTCGCAAGAAAGACAATTGTAAAAAATATATTTTTTCTCTCAGTCAGCCTCTAGAAAACCAGTTGAAAATTAATGTCACAAAAACACAACTACCTACGTTGAATGGTGTGCTTAGACGAATTCAAGTTTGGGAATTATTTTGAAGAGGCGATATTTGCCATGTGCCTGATCAGAAAATTTTGAAAAAAAAAATAGTTTTGATTTTCTAATAGTCAGGTTTCAGAGCCATTCACTATATTTTGACTTGGTTGCATATTTGGGAAAATAGGAACACGCAGTCGAATAGCCTTAAGAATTAGTAATCGGTTACTTTAAAGCCGTCTTAGCAACGACCAACGAGGCACATAATAAATTGAAAGTTATTTAATTTCATATTTATTTCACTTACGGCCCTACGGGAGTGTTTCCCGACTAACCAAATCGAGAAATTGAAAGTTGTTCTGAATCTGCCTTGTTGATTCTGGCGTTGATCCGCGGGTGTTCGCACTGTCCATACCACTGATTGGTATATTTCCTATCGATCTTTGGTTGATTATCGCTCTCTCGTCGATTGCGTCGGGTCCTACAGGGTTGGCTTGGTCGCTTTGGTTTACCGTTTTACTATCCCCTACTGAAAATCAGTAATTTGACTGAGTGGGTAGACTCTTTTTGTATTTATACACTCATTTAATTTATTTTATTAATATAATGTGTATAGTCTAAAAGTGTGTATTTCACAAATAAAAGTGTTTTGTTTGTTCCTAGAACGTGGCAGCGTAGCGTGTGGTATGTGCGTGCGGGGGCTACCCCGGCGAGGGTGTGCCTGTTTGGGCGGAACGGGAGGGTGGAGGCGTGCATGTGTTTAGCGGAGGTGGAGTGTGAAACTTGAAAACACTTAGATCGCGGAGAATCTTGTAAAACTTCTTGCGCACGATCTTACTTTTTATTTTTTATAGCATGTTGTGGATTGCCATGCACATTTGACTTTTCTGACCACTGCGATTCACAGAAGTATACCTTTTTGTATAATATAGCAATTTTAAAACAATATCTATACATTTTCGTTTTAGAGCTAGGAGAGTTCATAGTTACATGTTTTCAAAAATATGTAGTGAATGAAAAACCTGACAATGGAAATGGTTTGTTATTTCCGATACTTCGTTATACACTAAATGGTTTTGAATAATGTATACATTGTTAAGGACGGGTATGCATGTGTCTTATCAGAACATTATCACATTTGAAATACATTTTTCCTACATAAGCTTGGAAAATTACTACAATGTTCCTCTTTTCTGACATAATCCGATCATTTTTTTATCGTCAAAATAATAGTAACTTCATAACGCAGATTTTTGCGTGTTTGGGTGCATATTTGTGCACAGTTTCAAGATAGAATTTTCTAAATGCACATTTTTAGATTGGTATACTGCTCTAGTATCTACATGTGAAACATAAAATAAACAGGTCGAAGCCGAAAATGCAATTTCAAAATGCAAATTTTTTGATCAAAAAGATTAAAAAATTCGTCAAAAGTCATATAGGTACAAGCTATAATTTTTTATAAACTGTAATTTTAGTTAGTGTTAATGCTCGAGATGTGGTAATAAATATTTTTTGGGGTAATCCCGTTTAAGGTACACTTAAGGTTTTCGGGTTGTGTATATGTGCACAGATTGAACCCTTGCATTCCGCATTAATTCTTTGTTTGTCCGCTAGCTTGTCCAACAACGCCCAGCATCCCACATTAAACTTCTTACAATCGTTCGCCGAGTAACATTTTCCCGCGCCTTTCTATGTCTATACAATAATTAATTCCCTCCTAGTGAGATAAAAGTTCTTCTGCCGCAACAAATCTGTTAGCCCATTATTTGATGTGACATGTTTTTATAACATTCCCGTTTCATCCGCGTCGGCTACAAAAAAAAATGTAAACGCGGTCGCTTTTATCGAAATTCCTTTGTCTGCGTTTCCCTGTGTAATTAAATGACGTTTCTCCCACTTCTTACTTACTCTTGCCCCCCACTATCATGTGCACATCGTTGCGAGTTAGTTTCCACGTTTCCCAGAGACAATCTCTTTTCCATTTCCCTCATCTTTTTTTCGTTAGGATGTTTTTTCTTCTTCTTCTTCCTCGCCCTATGTGTTACGGTCGGTGGTTTCCCCTCATTTCTCCCGTTGGTTTTCCTGATATGTTTCTCGGCTGATTCGATTCCCGTGTCTGCCATTTCACGTCTGCGGAGAGGAACGATGATGCAAACCTTTGAAGGTGACAGCTGCCCTCTCCTCGACTCCGCTCCACTCCACTCCACTCCACTTAACTCTGCTCTACACTTCTCTACTCTACATTACACTTCTCTACTTTACCTACACTTCTCTACTCTACATTACACTTACTCTACTTTATTCCTATTTTCCTCTACTCTAATACTATAATCTACACTTCTCAACTCTACAATACACTAACTCTATGTAGTCCTACTTTATTCTACTCTACAAGCATGAGTTTAGATATCTACAAGACTCTACTACTCTTCTCTATTGTACTCGACTCGACTCTACATTTACGTCACACTACTCTACTTAATACTACTCGACTACCACTATTCTATACTTCTCCTCTCTATTATACTATAATGTACTGCATTTTCCATTCTACACAACTCTGCTCTATTCTTGTGATCTGTTCTGTACTCTACACTCCACTGCTCTTCCCGACTTACACTACGTCTCTCTAAACCTAGAAAGGGCAATTATTATTACGCAACGGACTTGTTTTTCGGTGGGGTTTACTCTTTCGTTATTCCGAATGGATATCATGTTTCATTTTTTGTTTTGCGGATTCTCGGTCAGAAAAACAATCGCGTTCCAATGTGGACATGTGTGGCCAGGCTGTTGGTCTGTTAAAATGTCAATACTCTTGTTTTCGTCTCTGAGATACCAACTTCCTGTTGATATCAGAATCAATTGTTCCCCCTTTTCTGTTTTATTGATGTAAAAACTACATGCTAGGCTAGTTTTCGAGTGAGTAAGTAGAAGTTTTGGACTATTCATTACTATTTTTGTATAAAATAAATTACATGTATGCCGTATTTCGTGTGCTTTCAGTACACTTCTAATAGAAACAGTCTGCTAACTAATAAAAAAAGCAAAAGGTTTATCTAAGGGTTTACGGCTTCGATCCCAGGCTAAGGACAAACAAAACCTTTTCAAATAGAACTACAACAAAATACAACATGATGTACCGAGTGCTTGACCAACTTACATATACTAGGAATTATTTGAACTGAATTGAGTAGGCGGTTATGTTTATGTACACAATTTGGGAAGAACCGTACATATTTGTGTTGTATTTGGTATTTCTTATTTTGTTTTACGTTAATCACGTACAAGTAAAATAATGATGTGTAAAACCGTAGCCACAAATTTGACCATTTCCTGTACAACCGAAAGCGTAATTCTATTTGGTACAAATTACATTCGAAAATAAAACTGAAAACTGAACCAATGGTATGGCAATATTTTTCTGTATTTGACGAAACTGTACTACGTGCATCTTGATGTTTTACACAAAATTCGTAATAAGTTTACATAAAACAGCATACATATTGGCTGTACTTTAAAGACATACCAAAATAAGTTAATTAAATAAATGATCTTGATAATTTGTAAAGCCCCCCGTAAAAATTTCGTTTTTATTTGATCTCTCATAGTTTCTCATGGCGTTTGCAGTGAGATTGTTTTGCACAGTATGTCGACTACCTTTAAAGCAAAACACTCTTCAATGTTACGTTATTCTACTCGTAAATTCAAATCCCTTATTTCATAAACTATTGTTTGAGAAAGAAAATATTAAGTTTTGCCATAAGAACAGATGCTCGTAAAACATAAACCGTCGTTAAGCGAGTGTATACTTTCACAAAAACACTCATGTCATCGTGTAGTAAAATATTCACAAGCATCTAGAAGACGAGTCAATTCCACAACATTCCCTACTCTAGAAACAAGTATACAATATTAATATTTCGTCTTTTCGTTTCGTTTCGTACGAGTACATAAACATTTTATCTTGACTCGATTCCGTCCTGAGTCTTGAGTGAGACTTTGAGCGAGCGCTCGACTTATTTTCCTTAGCGACGCATTTAAAGTAGGCAGTATACGTTCTAAAATTACGTTGACACACGAGAAGTAGATGAGATTAGTTTATTTTGTCATAAAGTATTCATTAAACTTATTGAATATCACGAATTTAAATAATTATGATCTGAATGTCACTCAGTTCGATGTCTCGGTTTGTATTTTGATTCAGAAACGTTATTATTTATCTTTCAAAATCAAAATCAAACACAAAAACTGTCATATTTATAATCGTTTTACATTTTTTTAAATTTCCTGGATGTTGTGCTTTATTTTATTATATTTTATTAAAACCAAATGACTTGTAATTTGTAAATATTACGATGTATTGAATATTGTGGGAATGTGTGAAGCATTCGTTATTGTGGCGAATTGTAATGTTTTGTGGTATTGTATGAAAATAGTTCGTGCTAAAATAATATGAACTATACTATCAACCTTTATTGGTCTCTGCAGCCAACGCTGTTGCCTTATGTCACAGAATAACACTCAATTGATTAATACACTGGAATTGAAATTAACGTTAACAAAACTTCTCAAATATAACCTACTAACACTATACAAGTGGTTTAAAAAAATACGAATGGGAATCGCAATACACATGTCTCTCATCCGCTAAACCACTTGTATTACAACACTTTTTACTTTTTAATACACTGTACAAACAATTCAAATTAAACACATACAATAAAATAGCAAATAAATACATATGGTACAGATAACAATAATAAATACATACATTGTGAAAATGAAGTGGAGGGATTTCGAAATTATTCGATGCAATTAAAATGATTTCTCAAGCAAGAACTTATTGAGGTCAAACTTAAATAAATTGTATTTTTTCGTTTGAGGTTATTGACGAGAAACCCGCATAGATGGCTTCTGTGGACTATTTGTATCAAATGAACGTGTACGGGATGAAAACATTGGCTATATTTCTTGCGTAGTGAGTGTTTACTGGATATATTCACGTTGAAAAGTTAATGGTTATCAGCTGACTTTAATTTCTGAATGCGTCTTAGGCCAACAATTTTGTATATTGAGTATGAAATAAGCAATCATTTTGTTAGCACCTTGTGGCCAAGTCAACTTCTGTATTCCACCTCGGAATGACAAATAGAACAGAAAAACACGAGACAAACTTTTAAAATCCGAATCAAATTTTACTCTTTGTTAACTGAAACTTTGAAACTTTGCTTTTACAACAATTCTTAGAAATTCCCGTCACCTCCCGTGTTTTTACGTCGTGCAATATAATATGTTCTACAACAACTGAATCGTATTTTATTCCTTGCTAGCTTGTGCTACTTTTACGCGCTCCTGGCAGGCCTGCTTAATTTCATGACTGGCTATGCCTACTGTGAAAAGTTACTTTATTAATTATTCAAATTTCAATTTTCCGCCCGTTGAGATTAAGTAACGAAATCCTTATTTTTCTCAAAGGATTTTCTCGCTGAAGACTGTTAAAAACGAATGTTAATTTTTTTGGCATGTTCTTTAGACAATCTAAAGCACATTTTATACACTGGAAAAATAAGCAATCAATAATATATAAAATACATGTTTGTAAATGTGGCCATTCATTGTGTGCCTTTTGTTTTATAAACTTTTTATTGTTTTTACGTTCATTTTTTTCCATTTTTTTAAAAAAAGGGTTAAGGTTTCGGGATTTTTTTTAAAATTGTTGTTTATCCTTGTACATTGAACTACAAGAAATGGCGTCGACGCTAGCAAATATTTGACTAAAACACTTAGCCTATAATCTATGTAGAAATCTCGTGCCGCTTATATATATAAAAATATATATATTATATAAAATTGCTTGCTACATTTCGTCATAAAACACACGTTTACGACGTCGACTCGATTTATATTATTCTCTTATATTATTTTCTACTCTATGTGAAATATACTCTGTAGAAGTCATATTTTTACTCGTGTTACTTTTACAAAATCTCCATCGTCTCGCGGTTTTTACTGAGGTGGCTCTAAAGAGAATTTAAATTCCTCAAACGTGTGAAGACGCTGGCTGGCTAAGCCTCGTCTACTGGAGGGGGTTGGTAGAACACTTTACGGGGTTCGTATCTTCACTAGGTTATATTCAAATAAAGTTGCTTCGTGACCGAAAGAAAAAAGTTCAAGGTGCGGACTAAACTTTAAGCCGTTCAATAATACTTGTTAAAAGGTAAACCGTGATTTATAATATATTCCGTCGGGTAACTAATAATATATACTTATACAATACTGAAATTGGCAATATTAATTCTCAAATTTAATTTTAATATGATTTTTGTTTTGTTTACCGTCGTAATTTTGTTTTACAAACGAATTCATAATATTATGTGTACTTGTTTTTATTCATGTACTCAATTACTATCTGATTCAGTTGCAGAACAGATTTAAGAAGAAGAATAATGTTATCATACAATAATGCAATGCAAGTACAAATTTAATTTATATTGACAACAGGTTAATTTCACAATTCATACATGACACATATTTAATTGCATACATTAAGTTTTTCGAATTTTCTTTCGTTTTTAAAGAGACGAGAACTTAATGAATGTATTGTCCAAGTGTGCCATTCGTAAGGGTTACACAAGTTCAACTTTTTTTATTTGCATTAAAATACAAAAATAGAATACAGTACATATAATAAGCCTACAAACCAATTTAATATGTTTTAAGTTTTTGTTAGTTGGTAAGTTTACTTTTTATCCCATATTGAAAAAAGGACATGAAACACAAAATGTGTCTAGAAAAAAAACAAAACAAGAACAAAATCCAAAAGTTCGGTGTTTTTTTTGTTATTCTGTTTTGCAGACAAAAGAAATTCTCTCATATTACGACGCCAGTTAGATATGCGTCCGATGTATCAAGTAGGCCTATGATCCACTCGGTAATCTCACGGCCGACATCTTGATTGACAATGTCAGCACCTCTCTCTCTCTCGCACTCGTCGCCTCAGTGGTTTATTGAGCGACATTGCAATCTTGGCGAGCTAATTCCCCGAGACAGATGCCGAACTGACACACTTCTCCCTGTAGCCGGGAATATAAACACGTGCTCGCTTCCCACGCACGGACAATACGTTCAAACTCGTTTACTTCCTCGAGATGTGAGCGCGTTTAATGGATTTAACCCTTTTATGCGATTGTTAAAGGGCGGTTTCGTTTGTGATCTACTACACGTAAGCGGGAAACTAGAGACCTTGTCGCGGATTTCCTAATTTGTTATTTATAATCAACGTTAAAAAAGTTAAAAAGTCTGAAGGGAAGTTTTTTGTGCATGAATTTTTATCGAGTTAGCGTAATATAAAAAATAAAAATATCACCTGTGTAATCAGTTTTTCTTTGAATATATTTTCTTAATTATTCGTTGTTTAACGGGAACACGTGATATTTTAATTGTATGTTGGTTTGCTCTCTTAAATAAAAAAAACACAAACTCTGGAACGTGTATCTGACTATGTAAATTTACCTTTTCATGGAATGAAGTATACATTTTTAGGGGATTCTAAGTATTTATAGGCCTATTTACCTTACTGTAGTATCATTCATTGACGAACGACCGTAAAGCGCGTTTTTCGAACCGTACGTTGTTATTTAAAAACTTGAATTCGGCTCAAAATGTACGTTTTGGTAGTCACGTGACCCTCCAAGTCACTCGTTTTCAGAGGTGACTGCAAACGTTAGTTTTAAAAACTTGGGCCTCAGTGTTAATTTAACAAAATAGGTTTTCAAACCATGAATAATTCAACTCCCATTTTCAAAACTCTTATAGGCAACCTCGCTTCAAAAGAGAATTATCCTGACCCGGCACCTCCACCAAAACATTTATGCTGTATAAGGTTGTATATTTTGTTTATCCTTACTCTTAAATGTAAACTATGTACACCCTTGATCAGAAGTAAATCAAGGGCTGGGTATATAGTAGACTCCTACTGACCTGACACTATTTTCTCCCGAATTCTTGCAATTTCATTCATTCATTCACTCATTCTTTCAATCATTCATTCACATACTCATACTCTTTTTCTTCTTTTCTTTTCTGTTTCCACCATAATTTATATTCTCTAAGCATGAATAACCGACACAGCATACTCACAACCCTTCCAGTTATTCATTTCGTTTTTTTATCGCTTCTTGATTAAACCGTAGTTCCGACTGCTTTTAATCACCCAGATTGAAATCCGTTTTGAAGAATGACTTTCTGGAGTGAACTATATCAAAAACTTTCTCTGAAATATAACCCGAATCAGTTTGTAATCTGCGTGCTATATTTGATACGCGGCCACGGTATTGTGTAACTAATGGTTATTATTATAAATCAATTTACACTGCAAGTTTCCGAAAGTTTGAAAGTTTGATCGCTAAGTGGGAAGTTGCATGCATTAGCGTTGTCCCCAAACACGGGACGGGCCACAGTAACAAACCACTCGAGGCATAATGATGCCTTCTAGGTAGGGGACACAGGTTGACTGACAGAATTTATTTTGTTTCTTAAAGGCACGTGGCTGTTGCTGTGAAAGCTTTAGGACTCATGCAAAAATATTACATCGAAAGCTAATAACGTATTTATTGGTTTATCGTTACACTTTGAGAATACTTTAAAAGACACATAAGAAGTAGGCACAATCCAAATTTGTTTTACTTGTTTGGAAATGCTGTATTTTTCTGAAATGTGGTGTATGTACGTAGTAAACCCCCCAGTTGTAGAGAAGCAACCCCGTTTATGTAAATATATTTCAGTTTAGATCACAGTGAACAATGTTTTTTATTACATTAACGAAAAGTTGAAATTTGTTTAAAACGTACTGCAGTAAATTATTTGTCGGATTACATTTTAATTATTTTAACCTGTTTTTTGAATCCTATGGAGACATGAACAATGCGAAGAACCATAATTAGGCTCTGTGAATTTTTAAATTTTTGTTCCTGTATATCATAATTTGCCATCACATTTTAATCAACCACAAAAAAACTTATTTTTTTTTACAATTAATGTCCGCTGTACATTTATTTCGTTTTTAAATGGTAAATTATGGTTGTATATAATGTTTTTATGTTTGAAATGAAGATAAATGTGATAACTATCTCATTTCACATTGTTTTCAACTAATTTGAAATTATGTTTCGTAAATGAATATTCACCGGGCATTGAAAGAGGGCATGGGTTATACACTTTCGGTTGAGGGAGCAAAACTCCTTAAATCCATCACTTTTTTGTCCGTCCGTATGTGCGTGCGTGTGTCACTCATGTATCGCGATGTAAACTGAATGTACAGAATGTTTACGTGGTCGTGTCTTAGTGGTAATTTGGGAGGGGCTAGCCTCCCCACAAAACCCGGCACCTCCACCATTTTACTGAAAACGACTTTACAAATGTGATTTGATAGCTGTAATTATCTTCATTTAATTTTCATCTCTCCCTTACCCATACCGGTACATTTGTCTTAACAATCTTAATAAAAAAACAATTTTGTATCCACGTAGGTCTCGTACCAAATTAGTTATCAGTTTTTATCCCCACGCCATATTTAAATCCTCCCCATGCATGCAGTTGGACCGTTGTATTATAGTTGAAACGTAGCGCGAGTGCGTCTAGTTGTAGGGGTAGATGAAGACTCGTAGTCTTAAGCGCCCCTAAGTGTAGTAGAGCAACAGGGAATATTATGTGAAGACCCACTTTATGACTCTGCAATTTTCCTTGAGACGTGGCTGGATTATGAAACGTATATGGAGAGTTGAAGCAGAATCGTAATGCACGGGTGGTGTACGCAGTTGAAATGTGCTACTCTTTTCTTTCTTTCTTTCTTTCTTACTTACTTAGATTTTATTTTACAGTCGCGCAGTTCATAACCTAGTTACATATCTAGTATAGAGTACAGTACTGAGTACACATTGTTACCTGTTTGCATCACCTTTATGTCTGCCCGTCCGTCTGTCCGTTCGTGTGTAAAGCCTAACGATAAAAACAGAACATAACTCCTGATTGAAATGCGGTTTTTGACAATACTCTTAAATAGGAGGATACAGAAAGTTTGACCATGTTGTTTAGAAGAAAGGAGGATATATGAAGAACCCGGCACCTCCACCAAAACATATCGACACTATTGATTTTTGTGTATATTCGATACTATTTTGATTAAGTAGCTTCGTCCCCTTTTTTGGGTATACAATTCTCCTACTTATTTTTATAGTTCGTCATTATTTGAGTATTATATCGAGAAAATTATTTTCGAAACTGAGCAATATTTAAACTCTGCATGGAAAGTAAAAATGAATTAAAAATCGTGAGTGATTTAATTTTTTAAATTTTTAATTTTATAAAAAAGTAATAACTTTTTTTTCATATTGCTTGATTAGATAACCCCACTTTGCTATTTGTATTTAAGAGTGGCTTTTTTAGTGGTGGTAAACCCTTCTTCCCGAAGGTGATCAAGACATCACCTTGTTTTAAATGTTTTGCTTTTACTTGTTTTGCTTGCACACATTCAAGCAGGCTGGTCCCTAGCTACGGTGTGTTCATACAGTTCTGTATATTCGGACATTTATCCTCGTCAATCACCGAAAAGTTAACCCCCTTTCATAGTCTCCTCTCTCTCACAACCAAGCATTACTCATTTAGGAGGTGCAGTCGATTTAATTAATTAATCGTTTTGGTTTGGTTTGGCCACTTGGTTATACGTAATAGTGTAGTCAATTAACAAAAATACTTAGCACAAAAAGATCACCTCCATTCATAATAAATAATAATCGAGTCTCATGCATGATTAATTATTATTATTATTATTGAACAGAAATTATAACATTGACGGGATGTTTCGTCGCGTCGTGGTGGTGAATAACTTACATTATTCTTGATTTCCCGACGTAGCGTCCTCACTGTGGAAGACATTTTCAAGGGATTGCTGGTCTTTCGTTTGTTTGCCTCTGTTGCAAACGTTCACTTCTTCTTGGAACTGCCAGGATGGCGGTGGACGGCTCTAGTTGTTGTTGTTGTTGTTGTGGTGGTGGTTGAGGTGGTTGTGGAGGTGGTGGTAGTGGTGTAGGTTGGTCTTGTGGATGAAGATGTGATGCTGTTGTTGATCTGGTGGTAGTTCTTGGTTTGATCGCATTTTCTCTGCTGAGAGGTGATTAATTAAATTAATGGCAGGAATCCACGAATCACTAAGTTTGTAGCCACCTACATCTCCATTCATATTGTTAGGTGTTTTCGAAATTTCAATTGACTCCCTTATGAGTCTAGGCCATAACGCAGATTCTTGGCAAATTATTTTCGTTTCATCAAAAAGAATCTCATGCCTTGAGTCAGCCATATTGTCTATGGCATGCTTAGCAATTGCAGACAACTCGACGTGACCCTTGTTACAATGGTTTTTATGTTCTTTTACCCTTGTTGCCACTGTCCTTAAAGTCTGGCCTACATAGCTACAGCCACACTTGCAAGGGATTTTATAAACTCCACTTCCGGCTAGATGTACTGGGTCCTTTGGCGATCTCAACATGGTAGAAATTTTATTTATAGGCTTAAATACTGTCTTGATGTCTAGCTTTCCAAGATAACGTGCTATGCGATCAGTTGTAAATTTCACATATGGCAGGGAAGCGAGTTTCGGAGGATTTTCAGGTTTCTCAATCAATTCTTTGTTTACCTCAGTTCTGTTGAAAGCCCGCCGGATGTTGTATATTATTATTATTATTATTATTATGTCTCTATTTGCAACAGGCAATGTAGCCCACTAGTGCAAATTTAATAGAGAAGGGAGGAGGGGAAACCCGGTACCGGCACATAGCCTACTCCTACCGAAAAGTACCAAGGGGACCAACGGCTTTACGTCCCATCCGAAAGGACGGTGTAACTTTTGACAGTCATATAGGTTCCTCCACTAACCCGGACTGCCGAGCAGACGGCGCCAAGGAGAACGAAGCTGTCACACAAGCTTACAAACCCTAGTCTGCTCTAGCCAGCGATATACGTGTGTTTCAGGGCAGAGCGGCGACCCACTCAACCCCTGACCACGCCCGATGTTGCTTAACTTCAGTGTTCGAGTGGGAACTGGTTAAACGACCGCGGCTAAATCGCTAACTAAAAATCAAAATCACTTTAATGTGCGTTCATCCGTCACGTGCGGGTATATAAATAAAATAAAAATACGTGACTTTCGATTGAAATGCTTTTTTTTGACGTCACCCTTCAACCAAGAGAAAACGCAATGTTTTAGTGATGATAAAAAATGATTTTAATCTAAACAAATCAACAATAGAAACGACCAAAACAAATAATCCTGGATACTATATACTTACATTTTTGTAATTTAAAAATGGTGATTGACTGAAAATTTGCTCTCTCTTGTAACCTTGTATTAATAATTGTAAAATTAACTTTCAAGTATGTTTAATAATTTTACATCATCTTTTTAGGCCAAGCTGCATACGAGAATACGATTTTTCTAGACCCATCTCTCTTCACGCAAAACGTAAAAATATCATCCGTACATACAATCTTGATGAGAGGTCGTAGAAAAGCATAAGCGACAAGAAACCGATGTTGGTTCCGCTTGAAGTATTTTGTATAAATTCGTCATATTTTCTAAAAGGGAATCAAATAAAACGTCAAAATTTAGAAAATCTCCACTCCAAAATCGCATTTTAAAAACATGTAATCTTTAAAACGTTTCCTGATTTCTTTTAAATGCAAGTTTACCGTTTTAGAGTAAGTAGCTTATATAGGCCTAACGAGCATGTTAAAACTTGAGTTGAATCATCATGTGACGAGAAGGTTCGTTCAACTCAACTTTATTTTTAAATCTTCTTTGTACGTACTAATCACGTTTCATTTTTACCGTTGGTCTCAAATGCGGAACTCTTTTCCTCATTCGTTTATGACTGTTTTAAACATGAGTTTTTTTTCTTGTTTTGAATGCACCGAAAATTCAAAAACATCCATATTATAACTGTGAGTTTGATAACCAATTAGTAGACTTAAAAATACACGGATTCATTTAATTTGTTTAATATAAAATGTTATGTTGTGCATGTTAGACCGAGATTAGAATACAAGAATTAGGCCTACATGTAGCCAAAACTTCGTTTTGCTATTAATTGATAAATGGTTCTCGCTATCATGGCAGATTTCCAATATTTGTCTTAAATCAACCAGACGGACCTTCTTGTTTCCAGCTAATTTCAATGAAATTACATCACAATAACGTAAATCTTTGCTGACTGACTCTGAGATGTTTGACCTTATTGGCAGATTCCAAATAATTAAAAATTATTTATATTTTACCATCAACCACAAGTAAATCAAGGTGTCTAGTTTTATCTTCTATATACCTATGCCTTGATTTACTTCTGTTCGAGCGAGTACATTATTATTACATTCTTACATGTTACAATAAGTATGAAGCAAAACTGACTCAATGTGGCTGAACCCATTAAAATATTGCCTGCTTCCTCTTGCAAAGAGTTTCAAATCAATTAGCAACGTTAAACTATGTTCGTATCGTAAAGCTCGTTACTTTAGTAAGTACCTATATGATGGTCCGAGGCTATAAACACGTCTTGAATGGCATTATCATGTATCGCCATAACTGTGTATAAAACCTTTTGCAAGTGCTAGTTAAATTAAGTACTCCCATTCGCTAAGCTCCACTCAATATTTAGGTATAAGACTGACGAGGTAACAAGGAATTGGCTCGCTACTT
This sequence comes from Sweltsa coloradensis, assembly GCA_024449915.1. NCBI lineage: Eukaryota > Metazoa > Arthropoda > Insecta > Plecoptera > Chloroperlidae > Sweltsa > Sweltsa coloradensis. The sequence continues at coordinate 107,661 of JAMZAV010000611.1, forward strand.
ATATCGAAGTGCGTCCACAAACACTTGCGACTACCTCACACAAAAACATCATGCAGATCTCCATTCATAGGATATACTTTGAAGTTTGAATGCCTACAAAAATGTACAATTTTGTTTAGTCCCTTCATCAGCATATGTAGTTAAATAAGTTGACGTTAAAACACTGTAAAGTAAGCCTATTTACTGCAATGTGTAGTTTTTCAATACCGACAATATTGTAAAGCCTGAGACTCTGATTTTGGAGGTCCCAGATTCGAATTCTGTCGAGACCGGCAATCCTGTCTGAAGTTTTTTCACGATATAGTTGGTTCGAACACAGGGGATTGAGTCCTCTTCAACAGTCCTAGGTCATTCCTTAAAACCATAATAACTTAGATTCACCTGAAGAGGGTCATACCGGATAAATCTAAGTGTACCCCACAGCGGGCATGTAAAGCGGGTAATACAAGTAGTATTTCAATGGATTTGACTAGCATACTGAAAATTAATTGCGTGTATGATATATTTAACTGAACACTGACAAAGATTTGTAAGCTACATCCATTTGATTACACTTTGCTGACTACTCTGATTCTTACTTCCATTATAATGTGTTGAGTAGACTTGCTGAGTTATGATAATAATAAACTTCACACATAATACAGTAGTTTCCTTCTTAGACGAAACTTACATGAACCGTTATAGCGTAACTTGAGAAATGTGTAATACGGTAGTTTATAATAATTCGCCGTGTTTCAGCATTTAACTTTATTAGTATAGAGGCGTTGTACGGTGCAACATACAGCGATAACGATACATCAATTGGTTTGTATTTGCGTTACTAAAAATAGTTCACAACTTTTCATATGAATTATTAAAATTTTAAGTGCATAACGTTTTAATTTCAATATTTTATGTATGTGTGTACGAATTTTGTGACCTGTTTATTTATAAATGTCAGTTGGCTGGTGTAGGGTGACGACGAGTTTTGTTTTATAATATATTGCACTTTTAAATAGATTAAGATACCGTTTAAAAATAACCTTTAGGTAGGACATTTGCAGCTTGTGAGAAATTCTCTGTTTGTTTGTTGATGGACGCTACAGAGTAGGCCTAAGTATAGTAGAGTAGGTTGATGTTTTCGTTGTGTGTCGTACATCCCTCTATTCTTCAGATGGTGAGTTTGTAGGCTGTAATGTCTTTTCATATAAACCTTATAATCTGGGATGATGGGACGCCGCCAGACGGCCCGGCGTAATGCGTTCTCCAATAAGGGAATAAAACCTAACAAGAGATGAAGGGTTCAGTATTGAAAAAAAACTTCCCCTCTCACCCCTTAAAACACTTCGTCGCACTCCTTGAAATGTCGTAACTGCAGACGGATAGCTCTTTGCATTACCTCAGTGATAATAGAATTGATTTTATTAGTAGGTATTTGGGAGTGAAGCTTCCTGATATGCATCACTTTTGTGTGTCACGTCTCTCGATAAAAAACAGATCATGACCATGTATTTGGTAAGGATATTACCCTTGAACAAGGAAAACTCAATGTTTTAAAAAATGACCCTTGGGTTCAGGGTGCGAGGAAAGCCTCGCCAAAATGTTGAATCTTTATTAACTCGGCACCCCCACCAAAGAGAATTGAACATTGGTTAATGGTTAGCTTCGATCCCTATTTTGGGTTTACCCTGGCTTATTTTAAATTTTGGTTTGTTGTTTTCAAGTTTGTGGGAGTTAACATTATTTTGAAGGGGAGTTTGAGATAAATTTCATCTGTTCTTTTTTTAATTTTAATTTTTTTGTTTGCTTCCAAAATATGTTTTTTTTTTTAATTGGATGAGCGTAGCGAGCGAAGCGAAGATTCCATTTCACTACACTGGAGAAAAAAATCCGGAATGTTTTTTTTTTCTGTATTTTTGTCTGTTTGTCCACACGATTCCGGCTAAACCGATACTCCAATTGATAAGAAATTTTCTGGAGGCCTTCGAAATCTCTAAACTTAGAACTGCCACGTTTTTGAGCGCAATCGGAAAAATATTTCTCATGAAAATCGCAATTTTACGATTTTTTTCGATTTTTAAAAAATTACAATTAATTTTAAAAAATTAAAAATTAAAGTTAATTTTTTATTTAATTAAATTTAATTTAAAAAAATTCAACTTAGTAATGATTTTTCCACAGAACAACAGAAAATCCGCATAACACATGGCAGCTCAATGCACCAATTACGCTCATCCAACAACGCGGCGGGACTTAAGCGTTTTTGGATGAGCGTAGCGAGCGTAGCGAGCGAAGCGAAGATTCCATTTCACTACACTGGAGAAAAAAATCCGGAATGTTTTTTTTTCTTTCTTTTTTTTTTTTTGTATTTTTGTGTGTTTGTTAACACGATTCCGGCTAAACCGATACTCCGATTGCGATGAAATTTTATGGAGGCCTTCGAAATCTCTGAACTTAGAACTGCCACGTTTTTTAGCGCAATCGGGAAAATTTTTCTTATAAAAAACGCAATTTTACGATTTTTTCGATTTTTAAAAAAATTCTTCGACTATTATTTATTTATTTATTGTTGTTTATCCTTGTGTTATTACATTTACATTGTTACATACATTGTTATTACATGCTGTATCCGATTGTAATGATTTTTTAACAGAACCTTAATTTTATGAATTAAGATATTCGTGTGAAATTTGAGCGTAAACGAAAAATTATTTCTCATGAAAATCGAAATTTTACGGGTTTTTTCTTTTTTTAAACAATTCTTTGACATATAACACCTACATGCTTTATCCTATTGTAATGATTTTTTTATAGAACATTAATTTTATGAATTATTATATTCGTGTAAAATTTGAGCGCAATCGAATAATTATTTGTTATGAAAATAGCAATTTTACGATTTTTTTCTTTTTTTTAAATTACGATTAAGAAAAAATAAAAGAATAAAGTTAATTTTTTATTTAATTTAATTTAATTTAAAAAAAATCGACTTAGTAATAATTTTTTCACAAAACAACAGAAAATCTGCATAACACATGGCAGGTCAATGCACCAATTACGCTCATCCAACAACGCGGCGGGACTTAAGCGTTTTCCTAGTCCTAGTTATATTACAACGAAGTCAAATTCACCACAATATGCAATAAAAAAATGATTCTAAAACAATGTTATATGAGATTGGTAGAGGTGCTAGGTAGACCTAAAACATTTTTAACTCCATAAGAATAGCATTGTTGGTGGAGGTGCCGGGTAGAGCGAGAAAAGTTTTAGCCCCATAAGAATAGCATTGTTGGTGGAGGTGCCGGGTCCTTGATTTTATTATTTATATTACGGGAGAGGTATTATTGTTGTGGTATTTTTTGAAAGTGTAGCACACGTGGCGGTGAATTTATTAATTAAGTGTGTTTCAAATATGTAGAATGTAGAAGCGACAAATAGCATCTCGGTACATGTACTTGCTCTCACAATCTTTTGTTGGATGAGCGTAGCGAGCGTAGCGAGCGAGGCGAAGATATCATTCTACTACACTGGAGAAAAAAATCCGGAATGTTTTTTTTTCTTTCTTTCTTTTTTTTTGTATTTTTGTGTGTCTGTGAACACGATTCCGGCTAAACCGATACTCCGATTGCGATGAAATTTTATGGAGACCTTCGAAATCTCTGAACTTAGAACTGCACCGTACGAAAAATTGATCAAAAAATTATTTCTCTTGAAAATCGCAATTTTACGATTTTTTTCGTTTTCTTTTTTGTTTTTGTTTGTATTTTTGTGTGTTTGTTAACACGATTCCGGCTAAACCAATACTCCAATTGCGATGAAATTTTCTGGAGACCTTTGAAATCTTTGAACTTAGAACTGCCACGTTTTGGGTACAATCGAAAAATTATTTCTCATGAAATCGCATTTTACGATTTTTTTCGATTTTTATGGGTTTTTTCGTGATATTTTGGTCCGATTCCCGACTAAACGGATGCTACAATTCATATTTCCATGGACCTTGAAATCGTAACTGTGTATATGCCTTTTTGGAAAGAAAAATGTTGCAAAAATAGCCGTATCTACGAAATCAAGTGTTTTATATATGTGAATTTGTTTCCAAAGGTTATAATATACATCTTATACTAAGTTAACAATAGAGAAACTTTTTTACAACAATCACCGTAAATAATGATCACTCACATCAAAGCACTTGCAAAGGAAAAGTGGTCCCACGCAAACTAAAAACTTACAAAAACGCTCATCCATCAACGCGGCGGGACTTGAGCGTTTTCCTAGTATTTTATAAGGCTGTGGCGGTGAGGGTTAAATCTTTTATAGGCGTTGGATATTTACTTTCCTTAATTTTACTTGTATCCCCCAACCCATCACCCCTAATTTTTTGGATTTTTGTATTCACTACAAGTTTCTTCTTCTCACAAGATTAGAGACGAGCTAAATAAACCTGACTTCCAATTAAAACGTGTATTTCCGTAATCGCCTAATTAAATAGCTGATCTTTCCACGGAATCTTGTATTTTACATAGTGTGCTTTCTACCCCCCGCCCCTTCCGGCTTTGCCTCCCTCCTTCTCCACATCAGTGTATTTAAGTTTAAAAGCACGCCTCTTAACAAAGCGTTTACCATTTAACAATCCCGGCAAAACAACGAAGCGTTTATGAAACCGCGAAGCTGGCTGGGTGGGTTGTTTTCCTATTCGCTGATCCCGAGAAGGAGAATGCAATTTGTAAAGGCGAAGCGTGCAAGCGGAGGCGAGAGAGGGATTTATTTTAATTGTGTACTATAACCGCAATTAGTGCGCGGTGGTGTTTACGTGTACACGTGTTGACACGGAAATGGGACAATGTGTGGACAGAGGTATTTGAAGTCTTACTTAATGTAAAGTTTCTGATACTTACTTTCCTATCACCATTAGGATCTCCATATCACAGTGTAGGTTTTTCCTTATACTTCTACAACTAGGCAAAATAGGGTGCGTTTTGTTATTATATTATCATTATTATCATAGCAATTGTCATAAAAGTATGCCCCGACTGGGGATCGAACTCAGAACCTCTGGCTTAACGCGCCATAACTCTACCAATTTGAGTTATCGAGACACAAGACAAACTTTCATTTAATTGCTATTTGTTGTGACTGTTGACTTCCATGATATGATTCGAACAGAAGTCTGCAATGTAGCTGTCATTACCGAACGAACACACTAGTAATGTCCTCAAAGCGGGTTTATGCTTAAAAACCTTATGTTCATTATTATTATTATTTCTACCAGAGATGAACTTTCTTTGGTGGAGGTGCCGGGTTCATAGATATTCCTCTTCAGGTGGTGCTAGTCTTGCCTAAGCCCAGGGTCACCAGTAACATTCTGTATCATTTTCATGAAAGTTTATGCAAATATAATAACGCAAACCAATCGGAGGTCAAGTTCGGTTTTGTCGAGAGACGTGGCACACGCACAGATACTCGGACGGACAGAAAAGTGATTCAAGTGTGGAAACTTTGCTCCCTAATTGAGCCAAACTTTAAAAATATATCTATGTTTTATCGAAGATCTTTAGATTTGCATTTTTTTTCTGTTCGTCTTTCCCTCTGTACTTGAATCACGACTAAAGACTCGCGATTAAAAACCGAACATGACCTCCGATTGACACTCTGTTTAATTGTTTACATTGCCCAAAACAAATTGATGACTGAATGAAAACAGAATGTGTTTTGTGACTAACTTTGAGTTAGTACTAACCAAAGAAGAAATCTTTCGACCCGGCACCTCCACCAAAAATTGAACCCTAGAAATCTTTCTTTGACAATCTGTTCAATCAGTTACTTCTTCATTCATATAGATTTTGTTACTCGGTTTACTTGAAGTATATTTTGACAATATGGTGTAGTGAATAGTTAATTACCTATGTTGGTACGGCATTTCGTTACACAATGCACTTTTGAGTCTTGTGTTACACCTTAGTGTGTTTGGTTTTACCCTGTATACTTCCTTTGAGTATTTCGTTTCACAGTGGAGCATTTAGTTACACGGTGGTGCACCTTGCATTTTACACCTATAATATCTAGAACAACCAAGTACACTCCACAGAAAACTACCGAGCATATTCAAAACTAAAAGATTCAACCCAATGGGTATTGCAGACAATTCATTGTAGTAAATATCCGCGAAGAAAATGTAGCTTCGTACACATTCATTCCGTTTTAATGGGTTCAACCCCCGTTTCATTCTGTCTGATATTCCGGATCGTGTTCGCTGGGCGAGTTCTGTAATCCCTTCGGCGTTTGCCCTCAAGCGTTCTCAGAACAGAAAGAATCATAACAATAAACTTGTTGCTTTTATATACACAGTGTTTTTTCATCTTCTCTTCTCATTTTAGTCTTTTATAGTCGCCTCTGTTTATATTTCGTCGCTTGGATAATGTAATAAAAACGATAACCGCTGGGTAGAAAGAATTCCAGCTATGTACCTACCATACTTTATGCTATATAGACTACACTGAAAATAGAATCTCATTTCTTCTTTTGATCTCGTTATGTTTAGTTCATCTTTACAGCACTCATGGTCGTTTCGTTGTATTATTTAATCAAGTTGTAGAGGGTACATTCTTCGTTCTGTGTCAGCTGGTTTTCTCGATGCAATGCCTTCTGAAAGAACATACAGAGATTTATAATTAGTTTCGTAACTCAATCGTAAGGCAACGGTTTATTCTGGATATGCCCCGGAGAAATAATTGTATGTTTTTACCGATGCTATGATATTTATCTCTAACAACAGGTTAATATCAAACCACAATCGTCAGTAAACTAAAAATAAATAATTAAAAATAAACATTCATCACAATTTAAGACAATACAACTCCATGATCCAAATCAAACAATCCAAATCCGTTATGGTGGCGAAACGACGAGCAGTACCTCTTCATCGACACGATACAACAGCTTAAAGATCACTCAACACTTATCCACGGGTCGTGAAAATCACAAACACATCAAATTTATTCATAATACAGATATCGTCAATATTGAAATTTGAAATCAACAATAGGTTAGCTTTTTGCGCGCTGAAATATGATGGAAGTAATAGGAAGATAACTATCAGAATTTAAACATATAATAATTTTTTTTATAATATTTGTGGGAAGTCATCCCAGGGTGCAATTCATGCCCCTAGGTATGTTGTGGATAATACAATTGTGAAGGGATGTGCGAGGGCTGTTGAGGATTCAATCCCGTGCATTTGCATTAACGACTGAGGAAAACCTCGGAAAAAACCTTCAGTCAGGATTGCCGGTCTCGGCAGGATTCGAATCCGGGACCTCCCGAATCAGAGTCGCGCGCTTAACGCTCGAGCCAACACTGTCGGTGAATTTAAACAAATTGATAACTTAATAGATTACTTAAATAATTACACACAAAACTTACCACAAACACGAATTCGGCCTACAATAAGCCAGAGATACTAATAAAATAATGAATGACGTAATGAAAGTTGATTGAGAGAAAAGTTGTTAAGCTCTCCACCAAAATATCGTTTTGTATTTCAGCGAAATAACCAACCAAATCAATCAATATACCCTCTACGTATTCTATGAGGGCCACATTCGTAACCAAGTAGCATGAAAAGTCGACGCATCGCTTTGTTCGCAAACCATATTGAATTAGGCGTGGGGCTGTAGGGGGGAGGGGGGGACCTTTTAAAGCAATTGCCATTCGAACGCTCGGTAGCTAGCTAGCTAGCTCTCTGGCTTTTAAATTCGCGTATCAAATTTGAAACTTATGCTTCCCTATTCGCAACCCCGGCCTAGCCACGATATCACCCCCCCCCCCCCTTACCGCATGTCACGCATATCTTCCTTGGAAGTTTGGTTGGTTATGGAGAAGTTTGTTTGCTAAGAAATAATTTAAGTAATGGTGCTATTGTTTAGAGCCGAATGGAATACTTGGCGATAATAATGTAGTTACTGTTATACAGTATACACTCGATGCGTTGAGAACATAATGTTATAAAGGAAATTATGCCTAGCTTTTAGAGAAATCATATTTCAATTGACTGTACAACCTAACATAAAAGTAGGCTGAGATACAAATTTAAAATATTTTAAATGTGTGCTTTGGAATGCTTTAATTTTAACTAGCTTGTAAGTTCATGTTTTTTAAAGAGCGGTAAGTGAGTCTACAAGAATGGACAACCAAGAAAAGTCAGTGAAATTGGTTATACATTCTGAAATTTTGATATAAAACAAAAAAAGTTCAAATCACCAAATCGAATCTTCATTGAAAAATACCAGGCGTAAGTCCCCGAACGACCATTATTATGTGTCATTTTACCAATTGGGTCGTTCTGAGTGTTTAATAAGGTTTTCAGCCTAAAAACCTGAAAACATCAGGAATATGGTAACCTAAAATAAGTTAGAAAAAAAATCCCAAACTTCTTTGTGTTCGCACAATTCACGCGACAGGAAAGAAAAAATCCCACTTTTGTAGTTTATCATTGTAAAATATGACGAACGTGACATATTTCCCAGTAAACCTGTTCTCACGGACGCTCTTTTATAATAATTATTATCGTCACGATAACCGATCCCTGGTATCGCACAATAAAACTCCGTTCTAGTGTTGGTAAGCGTGCTGTTTTCACCCGCGCTATTTACTTTCTGCGCCTGGCGGACGGGCAACCCGCCCGGCACGCACTGCACGCCACCTCATAACTCGCATTCTACATAAGGTTTAAGTTTAGACCGACAAGATTAGTTTTATTAACACTCCTTTGTTGCACTTTATTTTAAAACTGTGGTATAATTAGAAATTTATTTGTCATTTTTGTACTTTGTGATAAATAAAAGCATTACATATTTGAATTATTCATCAGATTAACAATGTACTAAATTTTGTTCATGTACGCTAAATATGTTTGTAAAAAGAGAACAAAGCTCCCATATCTAATTTATGTAATTGCTTTTTAAGTGTGTTACTGTTTTACCTAATTAAATTTATATTGTATTCATTTACTAATATGGTCAAAATTCATCTTAAATCTAAATTCCTGAATTATCTAGATTTGCCGTCCGTTCGTCTTCTTGTATGTATGCGCCACGTCTAAACGATAATAAAAAACAAACGTAATTTTCGATTGGGTAGAGTTTATTTGTTAGCATGCCCTTCAACAAGGATGATACAGAATGGTTTTGGTGACCCCTAGTGTATCACTCAAAAGGGGGTTATTGAAAGAATGATCAAGGCCTAGCATTGAAAGATTGAACCTTTCTCCTTTGTAAACCAGTTTTCAACTGAGTAGGATAGACGTTAAATAAATAAATAAATAATAATTAAATTAAATAAATAATTATAAATCATCCTACCCGGCACCTCCACCAAAAGCAGCCAACTTTGGATGAGTTTTATATTTTGTGTATCGTTCTTCTCCAGTTGTGATTTAAAAACCTTTGCACTATGATTTGGTCATTTCTTTACCCGTGATTGTATAATAAGAATTCTTTTTCGAACAACTTTCAAAGAATAATTTACTGTCGAGAGATCAATAGTTTGCGTCACGTCAATCTTATGGTAATGATTACATTTTAAATACCCAGTAGAATGTTGTACAGTGATGATCCATATGCAAATGCTAGAAACTATACAACTTCCTTAGATTCCCAGAAATAATTACACTCTCCGACTGACAAGTATAATGCATGGTACTTACCATTGTACGATATATATATTTAATATCAGTTCGTTTCGAGAGAAAAAAAAACACTTCGTTATCAACATAATTAGTAGAAGAATGTAATTTAACCGGTGTTACTGACCTGTTATTTGTAGAAGTCTATATTTATATGAACACTCGGGAATTTCTAAATATTAGTATATACACATTTTTAATACAATCTGCTTGATAGGCCTATCTCGGGTGTAGAGCCCCCTGTTGTATAATAAAATATTATTATTATATTTCACTTAACCTAATATTTACTATAATATAATAATAATATCCTTCGTATGGAAAAAGAAAATTTTGAAGTTTCCAATACAATTGACATGGGCACTGATAACTCTACTGTTAAGTGCCCTAAAACAACATTAACTAATTAACTAACCAATATATCTTGTGTTCTTGTCAAATGTCATTTCGTTCTCTTATAACGGGGTATTTTTTTGTATCTTGATAATTTATTTTATAACTACTGAGATTCTTGGAACAGTTATGTTTAATAAGTATAGACAATATTTGGACTAATCATGTTCTTTTAATAAATTAATATAAAACACACATAACAAAAACTTGTAGAAATACAGCCAAACCTTACACACTCAAAAGGAATGAGATCTAAAAAGGGCCAAGCTCATCTACCTTCCACATAAACGTACAGTGTCCCATAACAGCATCCTCGAAAAGCTTGGCAAAATAGAATTTGCGATTATTAATTTAAAGTAATAGTTTATCCAAGTTCTTTTTTTCTAATTAATTTAAACGTAATAACATGCAAATTCTATTTTGCCAAGCTTTTCGAGGATGCTGTTATGGGACACTGTACGTTTATGTGGAAGGGTAGATGAGCTTGGCCCTTTTTTAGATCTCATTCCTTTTGAGTGTGTAAGGTTTGGCTGTATTTCTACAAGTTTTTGTTATGTGTGTGATCTCATTACTTTTTCAAGTTCCATTACAAAATTATTTGCTAAAAATATAATATTTTTATCAAAGTTGATTTAAATTCTATGGTATTAGCAGTAACAATATAGGATGTAAAATATCTAGACCCGGATTCATGTACATCCTGGGTATAGGTGGTATAACCATGGGATAACGACGGTATAAGGACTGGACCCCAATTCTTGAGTTCGTGGGAGATGAGTTGAAAACGCAATTTGAAAACGAAGTCGTTTTCGTTTTCGAAGGAATTGGTATTCTTGAACGGTATCGTGGAAAACGTCATGGGTTGTGAGTTGAAAGCATTGATATTAATTAAACCCCTATAGTAGGCTAGATTAGCAGTCTCCTATACCTCCGCACAGGCGCGAGCGTAGCAAATTGAAGACTCAACCGGCCCATTTCAAGATGGCGATTTGGTGTTTAATTTATGCTTTTTTAATGCAATAAAGTATTTTACTGGATTGTTTGATATGGTTTTAGCTTGTGCAGCATGGTATAAACAAAAGAAACAATACGAAGTGATTGCATAAGGGAATTTACTAATCATTTGGTGTTAAAGGCTAGTATGCTTACCTGTCAACCTGGCGGCAATCTTGAGAACTATTTGGCCACAAATCGCTCCCATTTGATTAACATGTAAACTGTCATTTTAAGATGGCTTCTAATTGTACCGGAAGTGGACCACCGACTGCTGGTCTAGCCAATTATATAGGATGTCTATGGTTGAAAGAGTATCACGAAATCCAAACACTTTAAAAAAATTTGCGTATAGCAAAGAGCTCGAAAAAGTTCTATATTTATTCTAGATGGCAGTGCCTTCATAAACGCTGGCCAATCGAAAGACAAGTTGTATGAAATGATTTGATTGTTGCAATTATGTAAACAAACAGTTGAGCAAGTTCATATCAAAACAATGTTGTGCTGGCATAGGGTTGGCTAGGCTTGTCAAACATGTAATGTAATTACATGTAATGTAAGTATGAATTTTACTAGTCCTATAGCCAAATGGAACTTTAGACCTACACTTTTGCATTATAAATAATTTTCCACATCTGGGCCTAGGCCAGGGACGGTTTCTGATTTGTTTTATGAGAGTATAATGACACCTTTTCTCGTTCCACACAAAGAAGAAAAATTTTAAATGTCCGCTATTTGTTTACGTATCGCACTTTCCCGCCTAACTCTGCTTATACCGTCAACAAGTGTCAAGTAACTATGGTTACTTGTTGATTGTATGCCAAGTGTTTAAGGCTTATTTTAAAACCTTTATTTGGAAGCCTTCCAACAAACTTTTTCAACTTTTTTTTTCAAAAGAGACTATCATTCTATAACCTTAATGTCCATGTAAAATATGAACATTGTAGTCCCACCCGTCTGGTCAGAATCGCGGGCCGACGTATTAGATGTGAGCAGTAGTAGGCAGTAGTAGGCAGTAGTAGGCAGTAGTAGGCAGTAGCTAACATCCTTAAAGTGATTTTGAGCATGTTTCAAGCCATTTTTTCACCAAGAAGGAATAATCGTACCCCAATAAAATTTGGCATGTGTTGTCAGGTACCTAAATCCCCTCGATTGTGATAGTTTTCAAGTTCACATCACGTTACATGACGGCTGGGTAACACCTCGAAATCACCCCAACTCTGCTTGGTGTATAAGGTGCTTGAGTGTGTAGCGCACCGCGGCTTGGCTGCGGCGCCCTAACGGGCACCTAGATTAAATTAAAGTAAAGCAATATTTCGGGTACTTTCAGTACCCTTCAAAAGGCAACAAACAAAACAAAACATAAAACTCTGTTTCTCAGCCAGATAATTTATGTCCCACCTTATAAATAATTGGACATGCTAATCATAACACCTTATTTCACATATCCCTACAACGTGTTTGAAATATGTTTGCAAATAATATGTGCCTTCCAAGTGAATAAGTATGTTTCAATTAACCTATATACAGGGTGTATATATTTACCTGTTTTTCTTTGTGTTCAATAACTGTGGGCCAAGGGATTAAATTGTGTGAAATACATATAACACACATAACAAAAACTTGTAGAAATACAGCCAAACCTTACACACTCAAAAGGAATGAGATCTAAAAAAGGGCCAAGCTCATCTACCCTTCCACATAAACGTACAGTGTCCCATAACAGCATCCTCGAAAAGCTTGGCAAAATAGAATTTGCGATTATTAATTTAACGTAATAGTTTATCCAAGTTCTTTTTTTCTAATTAATTTAAACGTAATAACATGCAAATTCTATTTTGCCAAGCTTTTCGAGGATGCTGTTATGGGACACTGTACGTTTATGTGGAAGGGTAGATGAGCTTGGCCCTTTTTTAGATCTCATTCCTTTTGAGTGTGTAAGGTTTGGCTGTATTTCTACAAGTTTTTGTTATGTGTGTGATCTCATTACTTTTTCAAGTTCCATTACAAAATTATTTGCTAAAATATAATATTTTTATCAAAGTTGATTTAAATTCTATGGTATTAGCAGTAACAATATAGGATGTAAAATATCTAGACCCGGATTCATGTACATCCTGGGTATAGGTGGTATAACCATGGTATAAAGACGGTATAAGGACTGGACCCCAATTCTTGAGTTCGTGGGAGATGAGTTGAAAACGCAATTTGAAAACGAAGTCGTTTTCGTTTTCGAAGGAATTGGTATTCTTGAACGGTATCGTGGAAAAACGTCATGGGTTGTGAGTTGAAAGCATTGATATTAATTAAACCCCTATAGTAGGCTAGATTAGCAGTCTCCTATACCTCCGCACAGGCGCGAGCGTAGCAAATTGAAGACTCAACCGGCCCATTTCAAGATGGCGATTTGGTGTTTTAATTTATGCTTTTTTAATGCAATAAAGTATTTTACTGGATTGTTTGATATGGTTTTAGCTTGTGCAGCATGGTATTAAACAAAAGAAACAATACGAAGTGATTGCATAAGGGAATTTACTAATCATTTGGTGTTAAAGGCTAGTATGCTTACCTGTCAACCTGGCGGCAATCTTGAGAACTATTTGGCCACAAATCGCTCCCATTTGATTAACATGTAAACTGTCATTTTAAGATGGCTTCTAATTGTACCGGAAGTGGCTCCTGGTCTAGCCAATTATATAGGATGTCTATGGTTGAAAGAGTATCACGAAATCCAAACACTTTAAAAAGATTTGCGTATAGCAAAGAGCTCGAAAAAGTTCTATATTTATTCTAGATGGCAGTGCCTTCATAAACGCTGGCCAATCGAAAGACAAGTTGTATGAAATGATTTGATTGTTGCAATTATGTAAACAAACAGTTGAGCAAGTTCATATCAAAACAATGTTGTGCTGGCATAGGGTTGGCTAGGCTTGTCAAACATGTAATGTAAGTATGAATTTTACTAGTCCTATAGCCAAATGGAACTTTAGACCTACACTTTTGCATTATAAATAATTTTCCACATCTGGGCCTAGGCCAGGGACGGTTTCTGATTTGTTTTATGAGAGTATAATGACACCTTTTCTCGTTCCACACAAAGAAGAAAAATTTTAAATGTCCGCTATTTGTTTACGTATCGCACTTTCCCGCCTAACTCTGCTTATACCGTCAAACAAGTGTCAAGTAACTATGGTTACTTGTTGATTGTATGCCAACGTGTTTAAGGCTTATTTTAAAACCTTTATTTGGAAGACTTCCAACAAACTTTTTCAACTTTTTTTTTCAAAAGAGACTATCATTCTATAACCTTAATGTCCATGTAAATATGAACATTGTAGTCCCACCCGTCTGGTCAGAATCGCGGGCCGACGTATTAGATGTGAGCAGTAGTAGGCAGTAGTAGGCAGTAGTAGGCAGTAGTAGGCAGTAGCTAACATCCTTAAAGTGATTTTGAGCATGTTTCAAGCCATTTTTTCACCAAGAAGGAATAATCGTACCCAATAAAATTTGGCATGTGTTGTCAGGTACCTAAATCCCCTCGATTGTGATAGTTTTCAAGTTCACATCACGTTACATGACGGCTGGGTAACACCTCGAAATCACCCCAACTCTGCTTGGTGTATAAGGTGCTTGAGTGTGTAGCGCACCGCGGCTTGGCTGCGGCGCCCTAACGGGCACCTAGATAATTGGCGTGCTAACTGCGACGCCGCACGCCATCCCATCATCATCCTAGTGTAACCTTACAAGGAACGGATTTTAGCGGCCTATAAGTTGTTTATCTTGTAGATCAGAGAGAAAATATACGTTTCGTTAAGAATTGAACAAAGTTTATGAAAAAGAAACACACATTTCATATTCACGCGGACGAGAGCTTTTATTATCCTTGTTTTATGATCAGTAATCTGCATGCTATTTTTTCATTATGGGCTAACGACCTCACATTTCGGTCGGTAGTTCAGTTGTAATTTCAGTTGATAACCTCTTTAAAGAGCACATTCTGTTCGCTGACGTAGTCTGTAGTTATATTATAATGTTTTATATCGCACTTCTCCATTGCTTGTGCACCAGGTCTCGTTCGAAAGGACGTTGGTTCGAGCCCCACCCAAAATAGGGGTGTCACTATAGTTTAATATTTTTTTAGTAGGTAGTTTTAAAAAGTGTTTATTATTGTTTCATGTTTTTGGCGTATTTTTTATTTCTATCATATCATATATTTATTCAATTTCCGGGGTTCAATCCTCGGTGGAGGCACTTTTTAAATTTCTGTCTAAAATACGTTGATACTCACACAACATTCTCATTCGCACTAGTTTGTGTATTTCATTGCGAGTTGTTAATTTGCTCCGAAAACAACTCAACGTTATAAATTAATATACATTGGAATTTGTAACTTACCATTTCCAGTAGTTAAGTAATTGGCCATGAAAATAAGTGTACAATGAGTTATTTTAGCGACATTGGTTTCGATTACGATTAAGAATCATAAATATAAATAACATAAACATAACAATCAGTCAACATTGCTACCCAGACTTTAGGCCACCACCCAAGGTTCCGTGCCACGTTTAACTTACTTCATTCTCACTGCTTAGAAACCTAGTTCTCTTCAATACTCATCCATCCAAAGAAGGGTCGTCATAATATGCCAATTCATTTGTATGACTAGTTGTTATTTTAATGTCGAGCATATGTTGATTAGTTTTATTGTCTTGTGGAAATAACTCCATCGAAATAAGCCCATACATACCCTCGTCGGCGTCATCGTTAGGCAAATACGTCAAAAAGCAACGAAACCAAAATTGTTCTTTATCTTGTACTGATCTGACGGTTTCTTTTGTGTTTTCCTTTTGTTTGATTTGAATAGGCTTATTTATTCCGGTTTGAAATGTGATTGTTAAATGTTTATATTACCAATGTACTTTATAAGGAAAATAGATTACTTGTTCTCAAATAGAATTCTGATTTTTTTTATTTATATATATATATATATACCTACAAGTGATTTAATCTGATTGAAACTTATCCATTGTTTGTTTTTGAATTGATAGAAAATGAATTCACCACATAAATTAATATTCATGTTACCAATCGTCAATTCCGTCTCAAATATCTCACTTTTTCAAATCAGCAACCTCATTCTTTTCAATTACCCATTATATTAATACCCATACTTAAATTCTCGTATTTCGCTTGTAATTATGTATTTTCCAGACGAAAATAAGAAATAAGTTTTGCTAGACAAGTTTTTACTAGAAATATGAACGGCTTTCCTAGATGATTTCTTTGTTCCCTTTTTAATGCGCTTATTTCATATTTTATATCACGTTACTGTACATTAAAATATCAAGTTTTTCATACGTCTTGTTCTATGTTTTACTAAAGCAATTACAATTTATTTTCCGTATATCTTACCTCGTTGAATGAATATCATAACCCTTCTAGAGAAAACTACCTTGCTTACATTTTCAACATCCCACGTTAGCGTGTTTGAGTTTTCAAGATTGATTGTGAGGTATTCTTAAGTTGGTGAGACTGATTCTGTGTGTTGAATTAAGTCAGATTATGTTCTCCGAGAGGGGGGGAAGGATCGATTCACGTCACTGACAGCTAACTGATTGGGAGTATTAATCGCGGCTTATAATCGCATACATCTGGCTCATCTAAGAGATGATGCTGAACAAAGAACTAAGAAAATCTTGAAGCATTAACTAAGAGCGTCTACCGTTGAGTTTAGGTGTGTTGAGTTATAGAGGGTCGTTCTGAAGTTGTGGATTAATTATTTTGAGGATTTCGGTTTTTGTTTGTATAGAAATGCTGAGATGATGCATTTACCGAAGGTAGCGCATTGATAACACTCTTCACTCTTATAATTCTAAAGTACGCCAGGTAATCCTTATACGTTTTTTATAATTGCAATTGGGAGACTGGGTTCAATACCCTACTGAGATGGATTTTGTAATTTCTGGATTGATTTTCATATAATGCAAAAAGCTTCTTGACATTCCTTTCCAACTATATACATATCCTAATAACTTCAAGTTTCCTTATTTATTAAGTAAAACTCCACTTTTGTTAATTAGTTTATAGAACTGAATATAGAATAAACATGACATAAATCAACAAATAATAACATTTTAATGGTCGAACGAGTAATGTTTTGTGTACTTAGTGCGTGTGTTTTTAATATACATTTTTTGGTGTGGCCTTGTTTTAGTCACCATCGATGCCTTTTTAGCCATTATTTACAACAAGTTACAATCGTTAATAACATTAATAGCCTTTGATGCGGACGCTCTGCGTGTAAAGTGTAGTATTGTAGTTATTTTTGAATTATGTGCAGGAAAATCAAAATATGTTGTTGTATTTTGTTTTGTTTTAATGTTTTCTTCCTTGAGTCTTAACAGACAAGCCGATACTTATTTCTCGTAAATTGCCCCTTTCAAAGTGACAAATTTATTCAAAACATACCTCAACGTCAAAGTCCTTCATAAAATTTTATTTTTGACAGCTACATTGCAGTCTTCTGTTGGATTTATGTCATGGAAGTCAACATTCACAACTAGCAGTTTAGTAAAGGTTTGTTCTGTTGTCTCGGTGGCTCAATTGGTAGAGCTATAGCACGTTAATCCGGAGGTTCTGGGCTCGAACCCCAGTCGGGGCAAACTTTTAGGACAACTGCTATGAATCAAGAAAAGAATATGTATAAAAAACGGCTACGAGCCCAAGATGAATGAAGAAAAAAAATGAGGTTATAAAATTCAAAACTGGTGAAAAGTTGATAAGGTGACAAGAGTGATGAGTCATGTAGGTAAACTGGCATAAACAGGTGCTTTAAATAATTGAAGTTTCATGTATTTGATGTCAATTTCTGGATTTATGGTAAATAATTTGTTGTAGGTGTTTTGAATTCGGTTGATGGGGGAAAATTAAAAACATCAATACGAGCACAAATGTTTTTAACATTATTCTTGCATTGGCAATTTAAAAATACTTGATGAATGTTGTATTTAGCTCTATTGCTCCGTCAGTTCAACACTGGATACACTGTAGTGCTGATTAGTTGACTGAGGCTTTACGTAACACTGCTAAATTAGCGCGAGCTCCAGTTCACTCGGGCATCTCGTGCGGTCACTCCCAACGCTATTGTCAGAGCCCACACTTGTGTATCCATAGCAACAGACCAACATAGACAGACAAGAACCGCGTGTCTAGTTATTACTGTGCTGAACGTATTTCTACACTTTGGCATGTTTAATTTATTATAGTGTGTTTGTTTGCTGATGGCTATTATGACAGCATTAATGTTATAATAATTGTACATTCAATCATTTCTATCATATGGCATATTTACATAGCAATACGATAACATTCCACGTCAAAACAGTAATTACAAAATACAATTACCGTTAATTAGGCCTATAACAATGCAGTTTATCCAAACAATACAGTTTTATGTTGCATGATTCGTGTTATCCTTAATGAGCTATTGATGGATCAAGTAACTTCTATCTCGATTTGTTTAGTCGGTAATCACGCAGTAGAAGAAATTAATAATTTTCAATACAATCCAGAATCTGAAAAATCCAACCGGCTGGTATTTACAACGTGGGAGACCTGGGTTCAAACCCCGGTCGAGTTGGATTTGTGCTGTCTCTCGCTATATCCGTAATATATGCAGAAATAGTCACACGTAAGGTATTTTAATTATTAGCTTTATTAATTGTTAGACACAATATAAACGGTACAAACAGGTAGTCCCTGCTTGGGGGAAGGGCGCGACCAGTCGGAACTCCCGCTTAACCTTACTGGCCATTCTCTGCCTCGTTCTTCTGTTCCACGCCGTCCACCCCTCCAGCATACCCCTCTACCACCACACCCTTGCGGAGGAGGGGGTGGGAATGTCACAGATTTAATAATTTTATGATTGTATTCAATATCAACACAACAATTCCACACACATTGTATTGAACACAACATATTACTTTCATAAATCAACATGTAACTTTAATTTAGTCTGAATGTAAATAATTATTTGGTTCGAATATTTGACATTAAAAAACGTGACTTTAGAAAGAATAATTTGTTTACCAATGCTTAACAAATCACATTGTCAAACACACAAATACATATTCGAATACACTTATTAAATAATCGACACCGCACGGTGTTGGGTGAATGCGAATGCTATAACTAGGAAATTAACAAGCTTGGAAATTAACTATTAGCTTGACATAACCGGATCTACATAAATCAGCGAGTGAGTTCAGGTGTGCGGTGATATACTGTAGTGGCTGAATTAGTTGCAGCATGGAAACCACTGTGTAATTCGATCGGATATGATTTACGGAGATGCGATGAAATATCATGCCGAGTTCTCAGCTTTCCCTGTTGCCAACAACCTCGTTTGGAACTGGACATTGACTACAATAACCACGCATTTACGTACCATACAGATATTATCATGAAAAAAATACAGAATTAATCTCGAGTTAACAAAAATAAAAAATGTATGAAATAAACGTTTTGGATGAATTACATTTTGGTTTAAAAATCGTACTGTTTTGGACGTGCATGTTGTATCGCACGATACATTTTGTGTGAAAGTTTATTGAAATGAGTTTTGTTGAGTAAATACATGTTTAAAATGAAAAAAAAATAATACCATAACATGTTTTAAATTTAGTTGATCATAAAACAGATAGAACAAGAATCGGTATAAAACTAGAAATGTATGACCATATTTCCGATTTATTGTTCAGATAACGATATATTGCCTGTTTATCTCACTGAACAAGGGATCAGTATTTTTTAAACATTCAACTAAACATTCGATTTCTCGTTTATAACAGACCGCTCCTAATCGAACCACCTCCCTCCCCTCACTCCAGAGAAACCCTCTCTTCCACTTATCGCCTCCGATCCTACTGTGTCCTCAGCCTAAGTGAACGGACGACGGCAGATATTCTCCGTTCAAGTGTCTCAAGTGTAAAGAAACTACCCTTGTGTCGTCTCGCTTTCTTTAGCCCGTCTTGTCTATGTTGGGTCAAGGGTTAAGAGGGAATAGACCGCATTTGACGTTACTTTGTCATCCAAGCTATATTCGTATACCACTTCGAGTAACGAGCCCCCCACCCACCTTCCCCGCCCCACAATACAAATTTCCAAATGTTGTTTATTCGGAAAATGCTGACCTTTTTTTTTTTTAAAAAAAAAATTGGGGAATCCAAAAAGCAGAAAACAATAAAAGACACATGGTGTTAGTTTTATAATCACCCTAGGGTGAAAACCTTGTAAGTCCATGGAAGTTGGCTGAATGAAAGAGTCTCGGCCATTTATTATAATTGTCGGTTTTTGACAATAGTGGAACCACCACATCTAGTGCAAAATTAAATTTTGAGAATCGGGGTCTGGTTATAGTTTCTTAACACCTTTAGCTTCCACCTAAGTATAAGAAAAAATATTTTTCTGAAATATCACTTAATTGGTGTAAGATGTTTTTTGTCAGTCGGTACAAAACTCGAACAAGCTCGTATCTCACGTTCTTTCAAAATACACTTGTATAATTATTATTGATGCTGTGATCAGCTTGTACGAAATTAAAACTACGTGTTCGTGTTTTCTATTGAAATTAATTAATTTATAATTATTGTAAGTCTTGCAAGGACAAAATACCATTTTCAAAAGAAAACTGTGACAAAACGAATCAGAGGTTAAGGTTAAATGTATTTTAGAAAAGTCGATTCCTTTTTTTGTTCGCTGATGAAAACAAGTATAAAATAGCCGCGACTTGAGCTTAAAATAAAAAAGTTATGGATTTTCACTACCTGTATCTGGGATTATCAGACTTGTATAAACGACTATGATTCTTTCACCTTCATAAAATGTAACTTGACCGTTTTTGTAGTTTCAATTCATTTTCATGTTTATTACGTGACAATCGTGTGATTTAAATCACCGAAAATGTTCTAAACACTGATAAGAGTGCAACATTAAAAAAACATTCTTACAGTTAATACGTAATCAATATCAACATGAAAAAAGTTAGCAAGATGAAGTGAAGTCTTGGTCACGCGTGGGCGGTGTTTCTGAAGGTCACATCGGTATAAAGTACGTGGAGTGAGTTTATCTCGTCACGCGAGCACGCACGCATGCGCGGAACTCACGCGAGATGCTTGTCTGCTATCACGTGATGAGATCAGGGGGGGGGGGTGAACAATGAACCGCTGTTTTATTAGGGGGAGGTTTGTGTGTTGTTGTTTAAAGGGCTCACTTCACGCGTGGTGTAATGAACGGACACGGAATGGCCGTGGGGGGGGGGGGGGGGTGGGGGTGAAAGGGAAATTGTGTCGGGTTTTTAGGGGTTGATGGTTTTCAAGATGGGTGCGTTTAGACTCCATTTTCGTAGCGATTTCCATTTTTTAAATGTTAACTTGTGATTGGTTGCTTTCAAATGATGGCGTCCATTTTTTTCGTTGCTCGCCATTTTGTGAATTAACACTTATAATGCCTTGTGATTGGCAGTTTTCAAAATTAATAGTGGTGTCCATTTGGTTTTTGTTCTTACCCGCCATTTTGTGAAGAACGTACATTTTCTGATTTAACATTACCATGCTGATTTCAGTTTGGTCGTGAAAGTGGCGACGCACTTCGTATTATGTCACTTGTAGATTCTTTAGTTATTTTCTCAAGTGCGCTTGGGAATGTTCTCAACGTAACTCTAAATTGTTTAGAGTTTCCACACATTCAAGTATAGTTACAAGTATGCAATACATTATTAAAATTATCAAAGAAGCAAAAGTTGGTTTCACGGTTTAATTAGTATAAATTAGAAAAATTGCTATTGTATTTAGTATTGCAGTTGTGTGGTTTTTTACATAAAAGTATTTAAAAAATGGGTTGAATATTTTCTTTTGAATTTTAACTGTTTTAGTAAAATTTACAAATGGTAAATTTTTTTTTACACACCGTTGATGCAATTTTTTAGTAAATTACAACATGGATATTTTGTGACCTCGGGTGTGCCCCAGTATATCTTCTAGGGAAAACAACAAGTCTAACACCCTTGAGTTGCGCTTAAGAATAGTGGGACCCAAAACCGTCCGTGTCGGTCGCTCGATACTGTGCACGTCACATTGGACGTCAATTGACTCCCGTCGGACTAGCATTCATATACGTGTCGGATAAAGGTTTCCTTGAAACTAAAATTGCGAGAAAAACACGCTAAGTACAAGGCTGATGCCCAGGTTAAACAGGGGGCGCTGGTAGTGTGGGTGTGAAACACTGATTGGGTTTGGGAGGGGGAGGGACCCGCCACGGAGGAAAAGGTTTTCATATTTTCTGTAGCGACGAAAAACTCATCGTAACGACATGTACATTTAAAGCTTGATATTATTAAATCTGTTTTTTTGTTTGAATCGCAACTGTACTGTTTTGTTAAAGTTTTAGTAAACGTAACATTTTGTTGAATTTCAGGCAATCGCAGCGGTCGGCTAATTTTCGACGTACAGACAGACAGAATCACAGAATGAGAGCGTTGAGTTGAATGGAGACAACTCAGTCGCTCCGCTCCCTCGTTTAATTAGACGAACATGGACATTTGTGGTCTGGGGTTGCCCCAGTATCATCTCTGTTCATGCACGACTAAACAAGTACCACCCTTGTATGTTGCGCTAAGAGTTATAGTGAGGCCCAGAGCACAGTCCGTGGTCCGGTCGTCGTACTCGTTGCACTCGTCACATAGGGACGTCACTTGACCCCGCGCGGACAGCATTCTTATACTTGTGTCGGAGACTGGTTTCCTCTGGAAGAGCATTGGAGGAGACAGCCGCTAAGTACAAGGCGACACCAGGGTTAAACAGGGGGGGCTGGTGTGTGGACGTGTGAACACGTGGCTGGGGGGGGGGGGGGGGGGGAGAAAAGAGGTTTCGTTTTTTTTTTACGACGAAAACATTTATTGTAATCACCATGTCATTTAGTTGGAGATGCGTGTATTGTGTCTTTGTTTCCGAAGTTGACATCTCTTGTTTGTTCTCAAATGTGTGATTGGTTAGTTCAAAACATTTAAATTTTTTGACTGATTTGACTGAGGAAGAAGACAGCGGAGAGGAAGAAAGTAGGTGATGCAGAGAAAGAAAAAGATGATGTGGGAGAAGCGTCAGGCATGGCTAGCCGGCGTCGATAACCCCGGGGAGCCAAGCATGTGGTGGGAACCTCCTACCACCTACCCGACTTAGTTGGAAATAGGGTTCGATATTAATTAAATACCGCTTTCATAATTACTTTGTAGCTTTTTGATCACAGAATTTATTAACTCGCCTTCAAAAACTTGTATAGGCCCTATGTGGGTTTCTTACACTTTTATTTAAAAAAAATTGGTCAATTATCCACTGAATTGAGATTGAGGTGTAAAATGCAAGAATACGATGTCAAATCAAGTAAAATCAGAATGAATAAACCTTAGTTCAAGACTAAAAACAAGCATTTTGTCGTGATTAAAAAAATATATACATCTTTTGACTGGGCCTCATAACTTTAACGTTATTTTAACGCATCTAATAATATAGTGCACATAGAATGGATGTTGTTATCAACAATGTTTCTTAATAGTCAGTGTACTGTCGTAAAAGTAGCTATTACAAATAAATATCTACACATTTTTACTTGCGATCTTGATCGTCTACTTAACTTACCGAAATGCTATATTCTTTTACTCTACTCAGTTATACCTATTTTTATCGAATGTTGATATTTCATGTCCAACTGTCCAACTGATGGCCCCTTATTATACTTTATAGTGCATGTTTTTTTTACTACCCCAGGGAAAACAATGAAAAGAGTCCCTCTACACATAACAAATTATATGTTTGCCTTACCCGGCACCTCCACCAAACTCACAAATTTTTATTTGTATAATTTTGTTTCCTGATGGCTTTTGAATTATTTTAGTTTTACTCGTTCCTTTTTTTATTGTATGTTCAAATTTGATGTTCAAGTGGTTGCCCCATTTTAAAATTGCATACTTTTGTTATTCCGTAGAAAATAGACAAATTTACCCTTTCATAAAATTAATTTAATGTTTGCTGTACCCGGCACCTCCACCAAAATCACGAATTATTGTCTGTGCAATTTAATTTCGTGTCTTGTGGCTTTTGAATTATAACAATAATGGGAAAGTGGTCATATTATTTAAACATATATTTAAATCCCCGTAAAAAAGTTATTTGGGCAAATATTTATCAAACCCAAACCAAGAGGCAATTGACGCTCGGCCGACTGACACCACAGTTGTGTACAATTCCGGGTAGTTGTCAAGGAAGCGGAAACATAGGGCTCTACAATAACACTTTTAAAGAAATTATTTTCCTCTCCGTCTTCATAAATTACAAACAAAATTACATTTAAACATTCGCTTTTTACTCCTGTTTGATGTAGGTTTACACCTACCTTTTATGTGTGTCGTCCAATTGTACACGTAAAATAATATAGTGTAGTTCATTAGGAAAGCTTTATTATTTCATTTGGTATATTAAATTTGTTCTCTCGTTGCATATATCATTCTAAAGACTAATTAAATTTTCAAATGTGTTTAGTTTTCCAAAATTGTGTTGTACGATCTTTTGCTCGTATTGTGTTGTCCGGAATCAAATGAGCCATCTAAAATTCTACAGAGAGCAAATCGCCCAATCTTCTTACGGACACGATTCGCAACCCCCCCACCCCATTTCAAATCTCGTGCCGTCTATTTTTACTGTCGTTAATTTGGAAGTGGCGCTATGTTATAGTCAACCTCTGAAACGTTACGTTTCGTGTCGCCTGCCCCGTCTCAGTCTGTGTACATGGGTCATATCTTGAGCGACACGGCATCTGTTATATAGGTCAGCATCCCGGTCTGCGTATACACGATAATAAGATTGTCGAGTGTAATCAAATGCTATGACCTGATTTACATAAAACACGAATATGAGTTTGTGTTTTTTGTTTTGTTAGGTTGGTAAGGAGAGAGGTTCGATTGCTTGGAGCTCGTTAGGTGCTCGTTACATCGGGAAGTCAAGGAAAATGTAAAACGTAGACGGAAAAACTAACTTTCTATTTTGAGGCCACTATAAGATGACGAAAAGTATTAAGTAAATGTAAAAAGTTCTCATTGAAAGTAGAACAATACTCTAAAAATGAATTGTTAGTAAAAAGTCTCGACAGTAATTTATCTATTGCCGTGCCTATTTTGTATGAGCATTTTATTTTTAGAAATGTAAAATTTGGCGTATAGAATATCACTTTTAACTTATAGGCACTGTAGAAACTATCAGATAGGTTTGACATAACCCTATCCCCGCTTAAATAGTGTTTGAATGTTGTTTTGTATTTTAGCTCGATAATCCGCGAAACATCAGATCGAGATTATTTCACTATTTTAAACCCTCCCCGTGCTAGAACATCTATATATCAAAATCATTTTTATAACCGTGCCGTTACTTTATGAAATACTATTCGTCTAGAAATCAAAGATGCTGCAAATTTCAAGAATAGAATAAAATAATATTTTAGTTAAATTGTAATTTTAAATGTATAGGCCCTACTATATTAGGCCTACCATATTTTGATACTACAGCATTTTGTTCATTTATTGACTATTTTTATCCTATGATTCCAAATACCATTAAGTTATTTTTATTTAGTTTTAATGGAGGGAATCAGGCATTCTTGTTA
Source organism: Sweltsa coloradensis (assembly GCA_024449915.1). Taxonomy (NCBI): domain Eukaryota; kingdom Metazoa; phylum Arthropoda; class Insecta; order Plecoptera; family Chloroperlidae; genus Sweltsa; species Sweltsa coloradensis. Next base: position 133,411 of record JAMZAV010000611.1, read on the forward strand.
TGGGGCTATGCCCTCTCTGATTCTCTTCAACATGTTAAGTGTACTTTGTATCTTGATTTGTTGAAATAAAAAAATAATCATAACATAATGTCATTGTAGCAGTTATCTCACTGAGTGAGTACACTCTAATATACATTTATTTTATTTTAATAATATTTATTTATGAGTATATACCTATGGATTTCGATTATATTTTAGATATTTGGTAGCTATTCTAAAAACTGTAAATGATCAACGGCTCCGTTATGGCTATTTACCAAACTTTTACCAAACACCCTGGGTCCCTGTACGAGCGCGGCTAGTCCTAGGCTAGGGACGACCGCATCGTCATTCTGCATCCAGCTCTCATCGTTTCTAAGTAAACACCACGTGAATCAACATTAGTGGATGAGTCTAGCTCTAAGTAATTACGCGCCGGGCTTGATAACGTGCGCGCCTTATTATTTACCCAGTAAATAATATTATACCTAGGATCCTATTAACTTGGCGTTTAGTTGCCACGTAGACCGAGAACTATTGCATAAGACATGGAGGGAATTTAGTTGGAGGTATAGTAATGTTTGGGCATTGTAAGTATTGACTTGCACGAGCTATTTATTGGATTCGAACAAGATGACACAATTGTGTCGTAAAATGTAATTAAAATAATATAATTTTAAAACGCCACCCGTTTGCACTGCAGTTTTATCTAAATAAAGGAGTACGGTGCCTAATCTAAAAGATAGATGTTAAATATATAAATAAACAAATTCATTGTATCGTTATTTACTGTCATTAAAAATAAATACGATTAACGCTATACACACATAGTTATGTTATGTTATGTAAGTAAATCTGTAATAGCAGCGTTGTGTTCTCAATTTTTTAGTATTGAGATTGAGATAATTGTGAAGTGCAATTTTTAAGATCGTTTTTCTTTGTGCTACGCCGTTTTATTTTTATGGACGCATTCAATCCTAGTCAATTATTTATGTAAATATAAATGTTCCAGCAATTGATATAGTACACGTACTCCTATCCGGTATTTGTAATGTGGATCATTTAACTTGCCCTGACGAATTTATTGCACATAATGTCTCATTGACGTAATTTCCATGAGGGAATCATTGCGCTCGAAAACATATTCAATACGCCTATTTAAACACTTAAATAATTGTTCATATAAATTAAATGTGTTTATATGGACGCACGCGTTTGATTCATATCAAAGTAGCCATTAACTTCCACATTAATAATGACAAGCTAAATAAATATGTTTTCTGTTTGCAAGAAATTCAATTTAGGAAATGATTCACTGTTGTGTTCGCCTGTCAAAGTTGTATCCGTAATCAAAGTGGGAGCTGAACGAGATATGTACACAACAATATTTGCAAAGCGAAACATATTAATATGTATTTGCACACGGGCAAGTATTTTTTGTACCAACTGTAACATGTTGAACGCGGTTTGTTATTTGTTTCTATCTGCCATCCACTGTAATGTATTTCCGTTTGGTTGGTTGGTAGTATTTGTTTACATGATTTCTATTTACTACATTAGTAAATTAGATTCTGTATGTGGGAAGTACAGAACTGTGTGCTAGTGGAATTCCACGCATAATGTAAGCAGAAAGAATTGGCTCAGTGCTAGCGTTGTGAAATGTTTTTTTATTGTCCTGCCTGAAACGGTTTGAAAATAGTCCCAAACACAGCGACAACGTGTCTTAGTACAACTTACTAACTAATAACATAACCAATAATACATTTCGCTCTTTTTGACCTACAATTGGGATTCTCACACAAAAATATATACAATGAACAACAGAATATAGCGTTCAAAAGGATAGTTAAAAACATCTTAATTGGTTTAGCACGTCGCTATAACAATAGAAAAATACACTATTTATTTTGATTCAGATACATATAGATATCACGTTATATTTGATTCGCAACCTTTATGATTTGGATTTTTTTTCAGTTTTAAATAATATTTGACTTGGTACATTGTATTTTGCAAATTAAATTACACAATACTAAAATAATAGTTAAATTTTATGACATATATGGGGTAGTATTTTGGAAATTTCAATGCCAAAACAACTTATTTTATTGTTCTTGTTTTTATTTAAAATATAAATTCGTATCCTCTAAAAATAATAACATATAAAATAGTAACCTGGTATTAAAAAATAAAAAAAAAGATATACTTACAATATATATTTAATTTGGCAACGGCCAACTATAGTTTTTAACAAATCTTTGATCGATGCATGATGTTTAGTGTGAGAAGTGATTTCGCCGCCATCACGTATAACTTAGTACCGTGATTACAACTAAGGTTTGTTGTGTGTTCGGTCTGAAGCCACGGCTGGCTCTACCACCCTGCACAGCTGTTCTTGTTTCGTGTTCGAGCCTAAGTCCGTGTAAACTTATGTCAAGTGATATTCCCACTAATTGGGTCTTAGTTCTGAATCAAGTTGGGAACGGAACTTGTGAGACTGAATCTAAGGCGTAGACAGCGGTTGCAAGGATTTATCTCTGCTCTGTACGTCTTCAAGGATTTCAGTCTGATTGGCCCGAGATGCACCTTTCATCTTGAAACTTATCATATTATAACAATAGTAATAGTAGTGGCCATTTATTAGCATTTAGCTATCAGTACATACATACAAGTATTTGATACACACACAAAATTAAACAACAAATGCAATAAAATTCATTTCATAAACCGCCAACAATTATTCTTGTGATATACCTAAGATCACTATGAGCCTCCCATAAAATTACAAATATTTAAATTTAATATATTTATAGTAGTCAACATAGTAAGTTTTACATCACATATCAGTATAACAAAGAAACCACTTAATTTTAAATAGCTTACTTTTGAATAAGTGCCGTATTACTTTCGAAATATTTTATTGAAATGGTAAAATTATTTTAGATTAGGTGAGTATAATGATTATAATTAGTAAGAATGTGCACTATTCAAAATAATAAATAGCTGGTTATATTAAGAGGAAATGGGACACATTTGGCTGTTAGCAAATAGCTATTCGCTCGGCCAAGATGCAACCGACTTATATAAAACTTTGCAAAGTTGTCAATAAAGCATACATAGACAGCCCTTTGGTCATAGATTTTCCAAATTTTGACTTAATCAGTCAGAAAAAAATCACGAATATGGTCAATTTTACAGTTTTTAACAAAATCAAAATTCGTGAAAACTAATTTAATTTTTATAAATTATTTTAAAATTAAAATTAAAAATGTGTTACTGCAGAGCCCTATAATTCCACATTTGTGACATATGTTCAAAATTTCAGATGTCTGTGGTATCAGTTGGCCGAGCGAACAGCAATTTGCCTAAAACGCATGTCCTATACTCTCTTAACTTTAGATAAAACGTCAAATCGTTATAGGCAATATATCTAAAAAAAAAAAAAATCATAAGAAATTTCGAAACCAAAAAATCAAACAAAATTGCGCTGTAAATATTAAAATTTATTTCATTCTTTGATATACATATATTAATTTGTGTTCCGTTTTAAACATATCTTTCAAGTACACATTATTAAATTTGTGTGTACAATAAAAAGTTTTTTTGACCTATTTTTGTTAAACTCCAAAACATGTTCTGTAGTAGATTCACTGATTTCACATGACGTTCTAATCCCCCTCCCTTCCCCCTCCCCAACACTGCCCACGCAACGCCTACCCCTGCTCGGTGAATCCCACGAAGGGTAGTTCACACACTTCATGTACCTCACCTCTCCAAAGGGAATTATTCATCCCTATAGCAGTAATTTTTTGTTCCTAATGAAATTCGTGGCATCCGAGGAAATCGTATGAACGAACGAACGAACGCCATTGTTAATCCGGCCATAGTCTGTCATTTGACGGGATTAAATTTGTAATTAATTAGCCGAGAATGGCATCTGGTCTACGCGAAAGTAGCTTTATGAACCCGGATTTATGTCACAACGCTATGCATAAGATACTTAACGCACACGAAAAAAAAACATATTGTGGTTGGTTCTGGTGGCCATATTGTTTTATTTCATTGCGACTTTTAGTTGAGTAGGAAAGTTTGTGTAGCTCTAGCTATACTGTTAGTGTGGATTCTCTGCAAACAAAATCAACAGGGAAGCAGCTAGACGGAGTCTGCCCCCGACTTTGAATCACTATGCTACACCGGCGTGGCTACTTCGACTAGAACTAGATACATCTTAGAGCTTAATTTGTTCATTCTTACATTAACTTAAAAACATTGTTTTTGAGCATCTTAAAATTAATGGTACACGTTACAAATTAATTTGTAGCCTTTCAAATACATTCAATTAATCCAGTACATTATATGCTAGTCTTTTAACAAATTACAAACTATTGATATGCATTTTATCCAAATGTTTCTCCGGCAATTTACTTTCAGATTGCATGCGATCACAAGTTAAAAGCCTACTAATATAAAGCATTTTTCCATGTTGGTATTAATAAGAGTGTCATTACTTCGTTCTTCGTTGGCTTCTTTATCTGTAAACAATTTAGGCATAATATATCAGTTTTTGATTTTTCTTCCTTGGCAAGTTCACTTTGTATTATAGTATATGATATTTTAATCTATCTTGCGTTATGTATTGGTCGGTTTACAGTGCAATAATGTAGCTCTACCAATCAGAATCTTTTGTTTTATAGCCAGTTTACTTCTAAGAACATATTCGTTTCATTTTACTTTTATTATACTTTTAACTTTAAAATTTTGTTTGATTTACGGAAGTGTTTTATTTGTAAGAATACTAATAAATCTTCGTTTTATTTGCAAGTTAACTTGTGAACTTGTTTAACTAACTTTGTCGGTATCACTGCCGATCTCTATTTAAAGGATTTCTATTTTTTTTGTCCCCGCCATTGTAGTGCTCGTTTTACTAGTAAAAACTCTCAGAACTGAATCTTGTTCCCGTCACGTCTCGCGCTCATAAGGTCACGTTCTGCGGGAGAGACGCACCCACAGGTAGCCCCCCCCCCCTTCTAATGCCCGGCCACCCACAAGCTGCTACCGGTGCGGGGAACTTCCTCACTAATCTCTGCATACACATTATGCAACACACGGGTGTTAATCTCGTGCATTTTATTTAAGACCTTTCATTACAGTCTTTGGCCTTTACACCCTAAGCGTTTGCGTAAAGGCACAATAGTAATTGCTAGTTTTTCCAATGAAAATAATTGAGAAAAAAATGTTTTAGGTTTTTAAATTGCTTCTTAATATAATTGAGACACGCAAATTTATATATTTTAATGATTTGTCAATTTGGGCTTTACAGCTACAACTGTTGGCCAATACAAAATAATTATTGCCAATTTTACTAAACATTACAAAATAGCGTATCAAGTTTAATTTTTAGGGGTCTAAAATATACTCAAATTTATTTGTTTTAATTACTAAGTTGATCATCCATTGATGACAATCAGTATCCTGTCAAAGATTGCAAATTAATGTTTCGAAATTTTGTGTCTTTTTATTTAAAGAAAAGTATCAAGTCTAAAAACCAAGTATTCTTGTCCCGACCTTTTCCATAATTTTCAATACACAATTATCTTTTGGAAAATTAATTTGTATAATCTATTAATACAAGTGGTTCGTGATAATTAAAAATTAGCTATCCTAATACACATATCAAAATCATTCATTGAATCACTTGTAGCTCATAATTTCCTGAACAATTCGTAGACATTTTTCTCTCGACTCTATTTGAACAATCTCACTAAGATTTTAATCGTAACTCAGACGTTATTATCACGTTTAAAAACTAAATTTAAGTCTCAATTGCCTTCATTTTGTTATGATTGTTGACTGAACCAGTCTTCCCGTCTCAATGAGGTTTTTCCACTTGCCCTGCAGAACACTTTTCGAAACTTTTGACAAATCTTTTAATGATCTTCTCTACAAAATAATACACAACGAGCATTACTCTTGAGGATGTGGCAAATGAGGTTTGATATATCTTTATAAATATATGTTCTAACTTTTCCAATCTCCAACTTTGAACGTCGTGCATCATATTACTTATCGAATTTTATATGCAACCACATTTAATATTCATTTGAATCATTGATAGAACTCCTACTGACTTAGTTTCGCGATGTTATAACGTCATGTCTTCTTTCTTTTTCTTTTATATGTTGAAATGTCCTGTATTTGTCATTTGAGTTAGTTGCATGTATTTGACATGTGCTATGTTTATTATACGTACTGGTGAGGCTTGCCGTAACGAAATTGACAAATAAATAAATAACTAAATTATAATTTAATATTCAATAAAGGAAACCTGATATTTTCAATTTAATAGAACAACTTTTAACACTCATTTAAAAACGTTAAGGAATCGAATTGATCAAAATTGAATACTCATTTACAAGATTGCGATGCGAACAACCTTAAATATAATTCATGATCAAGAGTGTAATTGTTTTGATTCCATTCAATTCTGGTAACAAAAATTGGGGAATGTCGAGCATTGCAATCTTAGGCTGAACATGTTAATGATGAATTTATATTTCGTACAAATTAGATTTGAAATAACTATGAATACCACTATTTGTTGTATTGTTTTCAGTTACGTAATATTTCAATGTCTTCTTTCATGACAAAAATCCTCAAACAACAATTTCTCTTGGCACGATAAACTTCCAATATACCCTAAAATAATAAACGTTCGGTTCCTAGTGAACATTTACTCGATGTAGACGGTCTAGTCTGTGAGATTATCGTCCACCCCTTATATTGATGAAGAGTACGTGCTGCCTATCTCTCGCCCCTCGGCCTCCACGATTAGACACAAAACACCGTAGAAAGAATCGCCAAACTTACTTTCTAAATCCCTGTCTTAACCTCGCAAAGATCCATCTAGAAATATAAAGTTTTTACCCCCCCCCCCCTCCAACCCCTCGTGCGCCCGGTTGAAATATTTGTGGGCTCAGTCCTCTGGTTTCGGTTTAGTGGGGAATACTTTGTCTTGCGAGTTGAAGTAACTACAAGCTACCAAGGTAGACACCGATGTAATTTAAACTGGAATTTAACCAAGTAACGTTCAAGCATAAACATTGACTTAATTAATACTGTCTTGTGCTCGTTTCGTTGGGACAAGATGGCGAAGTAAATAGGTTTCAACTTGATTTCGTTTTGTTTCCAAAGTTGTTTGAATGTTTTTTAAGTTTTTGGTTAACATACTTTGTCGTAGCCCATCACCCGGACTTTTTGTAATCATTGTTGAATAGTTGATTTAAAAATAAATTGATTGACCATTTTCTGAGACTGCGAGCTGAGGTTTTGACAGTCATGTCTGGTTCGGTTAGTGTAGAGAAAGTAAACATGGATAATGAATTTTACTGGTGAATAATCTTATATTATATTTTCTCCCAATTCGTTTTCTATTGCCTGGATTTTTATTGAATGACATATTGTACGCAAGATACACGTGTTAAATTGTCTGGACCGGCACCTCCACCAATAAAGTATGTAATTCTTTGCCCCATGTTCGTTAATTGTTGGTTTCCGTTTGTGTTTTAATAAATTATATAATTAAACCTAACGCTTTCAAAAATCTTTTTCCACGAATAATTTCCTCATAATTGTAGTGTTCTTTTTTCATGTTAGATGTCAATTCTATTACAATCCTGACGGAAAATGCAAAGACTCCAGAAAAGTTTCCCATTAATTTGTAGAGAATAGTGTTATTTATATTGTCTAGTAAGTTTGTTGAGGAAACCACCACATTATAATTCTTGTAAAAAGTTCTATTATCTTGTCTGTAACGTAGTCTACAAGAATTTCACGGTGTTTTGTTTCTTGCTAATGCCAGTAGTTTGGAAAATTATAAACAGTATCGTATCACAAATTACGCCTCTTAATCTCAAAAGTGTGTTATGGAACATTGTTAGAAGTTGGAAACATTTAGTATTTGTCTGGCGTTATTTAATACAATAGTTTACCCCAGACTTAATAATTCCTGGTAATTATTGTGCTGAATTTTAGAGAACTGCACACTATTTAATATTTGAATGTATGCGATTAGTTCAAATATGATAATCCGTTGCTAAAGTATTAATATTGTTAATTAATACATTTCCAAACCTATTTAACCTGGACACAATTTGAACAAGATAACTTTATACTGAACTTTTTGTTATGATACAAGTGAAATATATATGAAATACTAAGTCAAATTAAATCTAAAGAGAACCAATAGAAGAAGCCTACTCTTTGCTCTGTATATTACTTAATTTGTTCACTACATAATCGGTATCAAATCTTTAAAAAATTAACAAATCTATAACGGATAAACTGATTTTTTTTTGGATTTCAAACAATTAAATATTCCCGGACGATAAGGGGTCTCGATTAATCGATATCCAATAGAAAATCGTCGATTTAAAAATGTGTTCATAACAATAAAGTCGATTTAATGTTATTTTAGCAATAGTGCAATATTTCAAGTAAACTAGAAACTGTATTTGTTTCGACTTTGTTTTAAATCAAAATCGAACCGAATTACAGGTAGTATCAATCTTTTCATCCTTATCCATCCATATTACAATACACTCATTATATGATTACCCTAATAACTTGTGATAAAACTGTGCACTCTTTTATAATCGATTATTTATCGATTTCAAATCATTTATCGACCTCAAATAATTGTTTTATATTGACTCGTTTGGCATCCACAATTTCATTTAGTACGATTTTCTGCCTGACAACTTATCGTATATAAACCTAGTTCTACCAGCATTTAAATTGAAAAATCCTCCGAATATGTAATCTTTAAAATTACTGCGTTCATAAAATGTGATTACATGCTCATATTAATGTGAGAACGGACTTTTGTTGTTGTGGAGGCTAATTTCATTTCAGGTTTTTAACGACTGTAATTAAATGAAATAACTGCGTAAATGCCTGGTTTTTGCCAGGCCCTTATTGTTGTATGTAATATTTTGCGGTTTTTGCGCTAGTACTAACTCTTAATAGACCAATTACGTTCCACTTTAAAAAGTAGAGCACGTCAAAAGGGATAGTTTTTCTTTGATTAGCATTATCCAATTGGAATGTTCTTTTCCTGAAATCATTCTTACAGTGGCTTGTTTGGTTTGGGCCTACATAACTCTTAAAACGGATCTCAATGTCAAGTTTGCAATCAGTGGATGTACTTGCATCAACATTTACTGACCTCTTAAAAACCTACATATTTTTCGTGAAATCAATTCCATCTAATTTCCTGAAAAATAAGACCTTCGTATTCCAATTATGTTTTCATCCATGCACTTATATTGCTTTAGTATTTATTCACGTCATACAATAATTTATTGTGGGCTATTTTGAATCTTCTACAAACATATTTTAAGTTGAGGTTTATTTTCTTATTTTGCTGATCGTGTTTTAAATGTCACATTTTAAATATACTTGAGGGATTGATTTCTCGGTACGTTCGTAGTCAATCCGAATCGCACATTTAGCATCTAGGTTTTTATTTAATATATTTACTATGAAATCGCACAAGCAATCACAATTCACAACAATATATTGTTTTTATTCGAAACTACATTTTCTTATAGCCTATACTACTGATTGAGTGTTGTATTTAACATATGACTACCACATAGTACTGGTTCATTATTCCTAGTGCATAAGCGCAATGATAAAACTCGCAATGTGTTGATTTCAAGAAGTATTTTGGGAAAAAATTTTCGATAGTTCGTTACTAAATTCTTGTATCTCGATTTGGTTAGTCGGGAAACACTCCCGTAGGTGTAATTGTTATTATTTACTACAATTCAGAAATTAAAAAAGTCCTCCCCAACCGGGAATCGTACCACGGATCTCCCGCATTCCAGACAGGCGTCTTAACCACTTGACCATCAGGGCGGGTACATTTTAAGCTCTGAATTGTAGTTGCATTATACATCTGAATGGATGGAACAGTTCTGCAACGAATATCTGCTGCCTTTGAACTGACCACCAAACATTAATTATAAATTAACTATAATTATATAAAAAATAAATATATAAATATAATTAATTATAAATTAATTATAATTAATGTTTGGTGGTCAGTTCAAAGGCAGCAGATATTCGTTGCAGTACTGTTCCATCCATTCAGATGTATAATGCAACTACAATTCAGAGTTTAAAAATGTACCCGTCCTGATGGTCTAGTGGTTAAGACGCCTGTCTGGAATGCGGCAGCTCCGTGGTTCGATTCCCGGTTGGGGCGCACTTTTATAATTTCTGAATTAAAGTAAATATTAATAAATACTTGTAATTCAATACCCTGTGTATGGGGGTCGCAAAACCAAGAAATGAAGAGTTTATACATTACAGTACGCTGTATACATTCGGTTATTACGTTCGTATTAACTAAATTCGTATATGAATATTTTTACTCAACATTTTTCTCTTGTTTAGATCCTGATAATTACCATTTCTTTTTCAGAATCCCTTCATAAAATCCCGTATTTGAAATTTAAATGCCGGCCTACATAATGTATTTTATTCACGAAACACAAAGGTTACATAATCTCTAATTTACGTAGAAACCCAACATAGAAAATATAAGCTATGTTATTATTATTGTACAAAATAAAGAAAGCAACTTGGTTTTTGGTTAATTATAAATGCAATTCTTTAAGCCTCCCTCCATTTAACAGGGTTTTGAGTTTAAAAATATAATTTCGGCTCCCTCGGTTCTCCCCCCCCTCCCCTCCCCCGTCACCAAGGGGTGTTAAAGTATCCCGGCTTAGAGGCCCTCGGCACCATTTACCCAGCTTCCATTGTGCATAATTCAGATACGGTGATGCTAAAACAACGTCCTATACTTGCTACGAGACCATTCTATTCCCCAGTGAAAATTACCACAATTACGGAATATAAATACTTAACTGTTGGTCGAACGGGGGATTTGGTTGTTTGTTTGTTGTAATGGATAATTGAACCTTGCTCTAGATGCAATGACAAACACAAACTTGGCGGTTAGTGGTGTATTACCATATTTTGTATTTTCAGTGGTGGTACTGGTATGTGATTTTAACTCGTGCGCCAGAATTCTGTTCGACCTAATTCAAACACAAAACCGCAGACTTCCCAAACCAGGACACAACGTAATTGAATTTTATTGAACCAAAAGTGGTGAAAAAAATTTGGTTTTGACGTGATATTAATAGTTTTAGAGAGGGTTGTTTGGTTATTAATTTAAATAGCTAACCACAATACTCCCTAACCATAAAAAATAATGATTTGGGAATCAAAAGTAAAAAACCTCGTTGAAAATTTATTTGAATACTTTAACTCAAACTTCTATATTTGTAGCACCAAATTTGAAAAGGAATTTTTAGTTTAGTTTATCCTCATTTATTGATAATATTGTTTGTGCTTAATTAGTAGATATTATTTGCCGCCCAATATTTCGTTCTACATTCAAACATAATGCTTGGTGCTATATCCTTACTTCTCCTAGCTTATATGAACAACTGAATAATCATTATCATATCATTCATACGAGTTTTGTGGACAAGCTTGATCACAAATCATTGTGAATGTTTACCATTAAAGATCGGAAACGATACACTAGACTAGATATCGGGTGTCGTTTCTGACCTAAATTCTCCTCAATACTTGATGTGATAGCAATCTTTTTAAAAACAACACCAAGAGCAACCTAACTTGAATTGAATCTGTTATGGATCCTGAGTGCATGCAGGAGAATCATGCACCATTCAGATGGGAGTATGTTATTGGACATGATATTAAAATGTGTTCAGCTGATGGTCATAAAACGCGAGGCACTCGAATGTTTTGTTTGATGGTTGGCAGTATAGTTTAACCGCTATGGCTTGACCTGTTTTCCATATAGAATGCGATAGTATTTGAGATGCCCTGTATCGTTGAAGATGATAAATTATTGCAGGTCAAAATAATAAATTTTCGAAATTTGTTTTGTGTTATTACTAGAGGTACGTATATATAGCATTTCGAGTGTCATTTTATAGCGTTGTATAGCATCTATTTTTTGGCTAACTTCAAAACCTTGTGTATGAACTTTTTTCTTACTTTTAATTTGAAATTTGGAATGTTGAATTTATATCAATTGTTTACAAATTTGTATAAACAAATTATAGATACTGTGAAAAATTAAATTAAATAGGACTGGAAAACCTTAGTTTTAAGTGAAAAAATAGCGCTTTGTAGCTTCTATTCACAAAACACTATTTTCACGTACCTCTAGTTATTACCCATAGTTTATAGATGTACTAAAAAAAAAATTGTTTAGAAAACATTTACTGGATAAACGAAATTTGAAATTTGATATCAAAAGTGTATATCATAGCACTATCATTTAGAAAACACGTTGTATTTACTTTCAAACTCTTTTTAATGTGTCCTTTAATTTATTGCCCTTTACTGTGAAATGAATCAATTTTAATTAATTAAACATTATGAGTAGAGCTATGAAAAAATAGCATTTATATTCTGAATATTTAGCATTAATTTTTCCAAATTTAGCATTTTGTAGCATTAATTTTCTTCTTTCCACCAAAACCCCAAATGTGGGGAGTTTCTTGTATTTTTAATGGGGAATGAATTCAAATTATGCTTTATAGGAACATTTCAATTCAATGTAGTCACTTTGAACATTAGAATACAATGCTAAACCAATTCTCAATTGGTATAGGTTAACCTTATTTTCAGTAAATTTAGCATTTTGTAGCGTTTTTAAGAATTTATACTCAGAAATTTAGCATCAATAACCTAAAACGCTAAATTTTCATGCCTCTAATTATGAGTCAAATAATAATATTATTCTTATTTATGAACACAAAACATTAGTTTTCGTCAAAAATACGTTTAAATGCCATTTTCCCTGTTTTAGCGCACGTAGCCCAAAATACATTTTTACGTCCCTTTAATTATTTGTATCGTAAAAAATACTTCCTTTTTTTAACGCGCAACTCATGAAATATAGGCCTACTTAATTATAATATGTTGTTAAATAATTCATTACCTGTACTCGACAGCATAATCTTGACATCACGTTGAACATATCAATTATCCCCACCCAAACCGTACACCCTCCAAACAGGGTCGTAATTCCTCACCTCGTCATATACATTACCTCAGTGCGCACATTACCCGTAGAAAGTGGCGGGTACCACATCGTTACCATCTCGAATCACTCAGCATTCATGCATGATGCATGGTTAACCAGCAAGACATTGCAAATGGCAACAGGGTGCTCCACTATTTGACAACACTGCAGATTGTGTGAGTCGACGTCATGAATTTGATTAATAGCATGGTTAGTTGTTTGTTGTTGTATTGTTATTGCAATTATGTAATGTTAATTAATACCTGACAATGTATATAACTTTATGGTGGGATTGAATGTGTATTAAATCTGTATTATACACTATGGGTTTGTTATAGTTTCTAGATATGTTTACGTTGTGAGAATCTCGCACAATGGTTTGTGAATTGACTATTAAACACGGTTATTAGTAAAAAAGTGTAAGGCCTACTTAAGAACACTAAATTTATGTTTGAATGTAATCTAAGTAATCTTTCGGGTGTCAGTCTGTGTTTTAAATACTGCTGCGATATGACACAAATAAATATAAACACAATAAAATAAAACATAAAAACACAATTTAAAACACAAATTATAATAAAACACAATTATTGTCGATCACACAAAAATTTCGATATGATATGATATCGATATATCAAAATGTAATTATTATTTGTAAAAAATAAAATAAAAATGAAATAAAAATAAAAACAAATAATTAAAAAAAGAGTTGGCCTATTTTATAATTTGTGTCCAAATAGGGTTGATAAATTATCACCAAAAATACCACGATTTTACGATCTCTCAATCGCGTTTTATGACCCGGCACCTCCACCATAAGTATTGGCCAGGAAATTTCGACTACCTGGCACCTCCACCAAAATTACGAAATTTAGTGTTGGTGTAAATTTCTTCATTTCGATCCCCACATCAATATCGTATCGAAATATCATTTTTTTTTGCCCAGCCCTAATTCTAAACAAGATTTTTCCTTGACACGTTTCTCTTTATAGGTAACTTGTTACTTATAAAAAATACAGTAATTTTGGTTTTTTGTTTAATAGTGCATTCTTTTTCGCACGCGTAAGAGCCTATTTAATGGTAAAATCAATTAACAAATTTGATTTTGCGTGAGTTATTTGCTAACAAGTTGTCATTTTCACATATTAATTAATTACCCCACTTAAGATTCCACTCACGTGGATGCTCAATTGAGAAATTCAGTTTACAATTCCCGTCTAATTAGTAATATGGAAACAAAACACCACGCTCTTAATTACATCAAATCCGAGAAGTAAAGCAAATTCCCCCACATTTAGTTAAACTCCATCAGCTAAACAAGTTGGGAACACTAAGTCGTTGACCTTCCGAAGTCTGAAACCACGGGCAATTTGTCGGTGAAAAGTAGCTCTAAATTAATTGGCCGGATTACCTACCTACCGTATAGCTAGGCTGTAAGTAACTTGAGCTGATTCGAGGGCTACGGCAAATCGAGCGTAATAAGAAACTGCACGGTGTCTCCTTTTAAAAAGGGGAGATCCTAGATATAAGCCCATAGCGATTACTGTAACTCAATACGCCCAATAAAAAGTAAGACTGTACGAATTATGTTTTAAGTTAGCTCACGATTCAAGAACCTAACTTTCTTTTTCATTCAGGAACAAAATCTCATTGTTGAAAATCTGGTTGTAAAATCTTATATCTACTTTTCTCGTTAAAGTTTAACCATTTTTTCACTATGTCAAATCATCTCTTTGGTTTTAATACGTATTTTAATGTTGAATGATACGCACATTGTTGGATGAACGCAGCGAAGACTTTTATTTCACTTACCCTGAGAAAAATAGCACGGGTGTTTTTTCTTTTTTTTCGTCTGTTTGTTCGCACTCTACTGGGCAAACGGCATATATGTGATCTTAATGAAATTTTCAGGGGACCTTCAAAATCTCTGAACTTAAATCTGCTAAGTTTTTTTTTAGTACAATCAAAGAAATAAGTCTCATAAAACTCGTACTTTCTCCCTTTTAAAAGATCTAAAAATATAAATTTTATTTTTTAATTTTAGTAGTAGTGTTAATACTTAAGTAAGTGCTTTTTGTCTCTATATATTATATTTTGTTACATACCTGGCAATTAAACGATTAGAGATTTTACGTATTTTTTATTAGATTAGTAATCGATTGAAAATTATCGAAAGTAGCATCGAATGTCAACTTTAATTCATTTTACTGTCAGTCGTATAAACTCTATAATATTCTGTTTAACATTTTCTAAAAATACGAATTATTTTTTATATTCTCCTGCTCATTTTCAAGTACTTTCAACAAAAAGTTAATTAAGGCCTAGCGACCTATTGAAATCAACGAGTTGGCCACTTAAGATGAAGCCTCAATTATACCTACCCGTCTTCTAATAAAAGAGCGAAATAAACTCTCCCAACTTCATAATCCGAACATCATCATTCTACTTAGTCGTTGTCTCGTTATTTATTAACCCCGCCTCTGCGTCCTAAGATTTCGAAGCGAACATTATCGACAAACACTACCCCGTGTCGGGTCTTGGGCCCCATCTTGAGAGAGAGGGAGAGAGAGGGTAACTCAGTTTGATGCTCATTATTTAGTGATGAGGCTTTTATCCGCCATTCCTTGCTGTTACCAGCTGATGTGCGTACCGCTAAGTACCATGGTGCGGTGTGGTTCGGTAATATCGTCGATTGGGGAAGTTTTCAAGAGAATGCCACGTTCTGTTGCTAGGAATAAAATAGAATATAATGAATAACGAGCCATTATGCTGTTTCTGAGAATTTATTTGCAATTGGTAACACTAGATATTGTTAGGAGCATGGACAAATGTCAATCTTATACCGAACTAATGTTTATAAATCAATCAAAAATAACGTTTCAACGAAAATCTTACTTTTGTCATTTTATGCCATGGAAAATCATGTCAAAGGCCTGAATTAAAGTCATTGTTTCTTTATTTATAACAAAGCCGAAGGACTTGATTATACTTACATCTCATGCATAATGGCATACAAAGATGTATTTAACAAAATTTCAGAATTCTGACTCAGCTTTGAAGACATATCCACTCTTTTACTTTATAATTTCATACGTGTTTTTAGTAAATGCTATGATGAACTATATAACGAGAACATTTCGTACATTTCGCAATATCGTTTAACGAGTTTAACGTTCAGTTATTTATACATAACCAACGAATGTGAAAAAATCGCGAAAATTAACCGTTTTAACATCGAGTCACTCAGTTTTAGACATTTTGAAAGCGCACGAGTAAATGAAAGAGTACACGTCCAAATTTTCATAAATTAAAATTTGTATTGAAATTTAAGAAGGAATAGCGATAGTTCAAAATTCCGTATTGATGACTTAACACGTTCCAAACTCATCCGCTTATTATTTAAAGTTCTCCCATGAGATGTTGCATTCTTTGTTTTCCCCCGTCTGGTCCCGAGTGGCGCTTGATCTCCGTGAGAGCAGCATCTGTACTAGAAACTGCAAGGCGTCGTTGCAAGTACTCGACTACACTGCACTCACCGAACCGTCACCTACACAGACTGTCTCAGCTGACGGAACAAGTTGAGATGTCGCCAAAGAACTTTTTAATCTCGATATTGTGTCTTTTCATCTCCATTTACACCTTTGCGAGCGTATACTTTCCGATATTAGTTTTCTTCGTCATGAAAAAAACGAGTTATGCTTTGACTTTTAGACGATGGTAGTGTGTTAAATTACTGTCGTATGGAATACTTCTTTTCTTTCGGCTTTAAGTGGTAAGTGTAGTCTTTTTTGAGATAAATTTCCTGTACCTGAGCTTTTTGAAGGATGATTGACAATCCTTTTTGGCTATTTCATACTTTATTAATGGTGTGTAAGGTGTTGACTGGTATACTGTTATAAAGAGATCACCTACCAAAGTTAAATGGAAACGTAATAATGTATGTAATTTGTAAAGGTGCTTTTAATTTTATTACTGTTTTAAATGCACCTTTTGTTTTCTTGTTTATTTCACTTTCCCAGCATTAACAACTTTGCAGTTAATTATGAATACTATAATATGTGTCTAAAACTAAAACGGCCGTCCTTTCAAAAAGGATGTGCATATAGATACTAGGAAAACGCTAAAGTCCCGCCGCGTTGATGGACGAGCGTTTTTTTTGTAAGTTTTTTTTTGCGTTTTGTGCGTTTGTTTGCACTTTTCCTTTGCAAGTGCTTTTTGAATGCATTGTGGAGGTGATTGTTGTCAAGTTTCTATTGTTATTTGTTAATTGGTATTATAAACTTAAAAAAACTCATATTAAAACCTTTATTTCTGTAGATTCTGACTAATTTTTTCAACTTTTTCTTTCAAAAGGTACTACATCACCATAACCTTAATGTCCATGTGAAATCTGAACGTTGTAGCCCTACCCGTTTGGTCAGAATCGGCCCAAATGTGACGAAAATATCGCACTAAAAATTGAAAAACTAATATTAAAACCTTTATTTCTATGGATTCTAGCTAACTTTTTCAACTTTTTCTTTCAAAAGGTACTACATCACCATAATCTTAATGTCCATGTGAAATATGAACGTTCTAGCCCCACCCGTTTGGTCAGAATCGGCCCAAATGTCACGAAAATATCGCACTAAAAATCGAAAAAAATCGTAAAAGTACGATATTCATGAGAAATATTTCTTCGATTGTACCCAAAAACAATACACCTCTAAGTTCAGAGAAAACGAAGGTCCGGTCAAATTTTCATCAAGATCGCATATGCCGTTTGCCCGGAATCGAGCGAACAAACAGACGGAAAAACAAAAACAAAAAAAAAAAAAACACCCGAGCTAAATTTTTTGGGGGGTCAGTGAAATTGAAGATTTCGCTTCCGCTCGCTACGCTCGCTACGCTCATCCAATTAAATTCAGTTAGAGTACTGATTGTGTATGCAGAACTGATAAACACACGAATACATAAATTATTTTCAATAATTTGCAGTACTGATAAACACACTTATACATAAATTATTTTCAATAATTTGCAGTGGGCATGTATTATTTTATTCAGAAAACAATTGATTTATCGTATTGTAGATCAAATTTATAGTTCAAGGATCGAAATTAGTCACTGTTCTGTTGTCTCCATTTTCTATCGTGGTCTTACAAACTGAAACGAAACACGTTTTCCCCCTTTTTTTAACTGAAATCTACAAGTAAATCAATCAATATTTATGAACTTTGAAGTTGCGACATAAATTCCGATCTCCAACAATAAAAATGTATGTCCTGCTTAATCTGATGTAGATTCAATTTAAACTCGTGTCTTACAAATAAAGAAAACTAACACTAAACTGTCTGAATATAAAATCAGAATAACTTCACGTGAGCTACTAAATATTTTATTTTCCGAACAGACAGTAATTGACGTGACAGATAACCAAACCTTTTTCTACCTTATCTCGACGTAGAAATTAGGTCAATCCCAATAAATATCCCACGTTACAAGTTTTAAAATTGCAACATTTATAATGTCCATTGTCAACCACCGTTTCCCGTAGCCTAACACGTAATTAATTATGACTAACCTTTCATGGTTGTTCCCTCCACGTTGGTCAATACTTCATTGTTGATTAACGAGCGAACTCGGAGATGGACAGTATTGATTTATTTGTTTTGCGGTTATGTGTCCACAGGCTGACCTGTGATACGTTTGATGTGGCTGGCAATAATTTTCTGTGTATTGATGTAGGTGTGTGCGCCTATAATGACATTACAGTCTAGAACATTGTTGTTCCAGCTAAACGTGTAATTAATTCATACGGGGTGTAAATGGTTGGAATGTAGATTGGGAGTTAAACGGGGGATGTAGATATGTATATTAGCGGACAGAAATAAGTCAAGGGTAGGACGGAAACGTCGTTACACAATTTTATAATTAATAATTTGTGTAGTGTAGTTTTTTTTGTGTGTCTTTATTTCTAAACCAATTTTTATGGCTGAAAAGGGTTTAGACGTTTAATAAATTAATACATATCCGCATAAATTAGTATTCAATAGCTGCAGAATGTTGCTACTCATGAATGTAAGCTTGGAACTTATGCATTAAAATATTGTATTGATATTTGTAAAAAAAAAAAAAAAAACTGGTATGTACAACATGGGTTGTTCGGGCCGGATTAGACGTTTCGAAAACATTAATACAATTCCACTTTAGCTTAATTTTATAACTATTCAATTAATTTCCAGTAGTAATTTAATTTTTCAACATTTATAACACTTATGTCCTTTAAAAAAAATATCTTCGTCGTTCTTCAAACTGGACCCACCTAAACGTGACATTGTTTTTACAAAACATTTCTTCCCCCTTCATTTGCCAATTTATAAAGAGACATCTAACATATGACGGTAAATCCACACTTTGGAATCTCGAATTCATCTTCCTCTTATCCTTTTAGATTTTGTCCATATGTTTCACAATCATAAATATCACACAGTCCGATATACATGCATCTCTTGGAAGCTCTTGCAATGACGGGCGTAAATCGTGAGTATAGCTTAACCTAGTCTGGTATTGAAGTACATGTCCAATAACGTCCATATGGTGTAAAATATAGTTGACCACTTGGGTAAAGCGTCTGCGGGTTTTTATCATTCTCAGTTGGTATTGAGTTATTCAAGAATTTAAAAATGCAAGGGGAGATATAGATAAATCCGCTTGATAATGTGATGGGGGAGCGATTTTCTTTGAAATGTGTAAATGATCTGATTCATGAATGATCCAATGATCCGAAAATATATCTGTATTCATTAAATGGCTTCGCAGTGAAGGGGACCAAAGCTGCTAAATCAAAAGAGTGACGAAGAGAAGTACAAATAATGTTTTTATTGAATTTTTATTTAACTTGGTGGAGGTGCCGGGTCAACAAAAAATAACACATGTGAATCGGAGGTCTTGTTTGGTTTCAAAGGGAGACTTGTCACGCATAGATAGATGGACACAAAAGTTACGCATGTAGGGGAGCTTCGCGCCCAAGTTTGCACAATCCCTGGATAACAATTAGCAAACAATATAATATATAGATGACTTTCACACACAACGCTTTCCTTAGTACAATTTCATGCAATAATGCATTTTCACGTAAATTTGTAAGACTGTGTGATGAGCTCGAGACAATTTTTTTTTTACAATGTTAAATGTTCATTTAAAAATTCGCTTCATCGGTGAATCCAGCTAATTTTTACATACAGTTTGGACCACTTTTCGATCTTCAATTTTGTACCCAAAAAGGTTGGATTTTTGGAACGATGTTAACAAAAGATAGGCGCATGTCGCTATCACCACTTTTCGATCTTCAATTTTGTACCCAAAAAGGTTGGATTTTTGGAACGATGTTAACAAAAGATAGGCGCATGTCGCTATCAAAGCACATTTTAAGATTTCAAATATTTTTCCCTTTGCAAGCTTGCGATATTACTTTAGTTAACGTTTTTGATTGCATATTTATAGTCAGTTGGTGAGCAATTTTTGGAAAATGTGCTCTGATAGCGACAATCACATATTTTTACTTAACATTTTGGTGCAAACCACAACTCGGTAGAATAAACGATAGAGCTTCCAAGTGATCCAGACTAAATATCTGCATTCTGCGTAATAGCCTGGTTTTCTTGAGCTCAGCCAACAGACTTAAAGTTATACACTTTTTATTATATCCCCCAGAACTCTCAACTATTTTAATTGTTAATGATTTCACAAACAAAACATCTTTCTCACAATTAAATCTAATTGATGTTGGTTATTTGGATGAGCGTAGCGAGCGAAGCGAAGATTCCATTTCACTACACTGGAGAAAAAAATCCGGAATGTTTTTTTTCTTTCTTTCTTTCTTTCTGTATTTTTGTGTGTCTGTTAACACGATTCCGGCTAAACCGATACTCCGATTGTGATGAAATTTCATGGAGGCCTTCGAAATCTCTGAACTTAGAACTGCCACGTTTTTGAGCGCAATCGGGAAATTTTTTCTCATAAAAAACGCAATTTTACGATTTTTTTCGATTTTTAAAAATTTTCTTCGACTCATAACACCTACATGCTTTATTCGATTGTAATGATTTTTTCACAGAACCTTAATTTTATGAATTAAGATATTCGTGCGAAATTTGAGCGTAATCGAAAAATTATTTCTCATGAAAATCGAAATTTTACGGGTTTTTTTTCTTTTTTAAAACAATTCTTTGACTTATTACACCAAGGCCTACATGCTTTATCATATTGTAATTATTTTTTCACAGAACCTTAATTTCATGAATTAATATATTCGTGTTAAATTTGAGCGCAATCTCTATTTTATTTCTTATGAAAATTGCAATTTTACGATTTTTTCTTTTTTATAAATTACGTTAATTAAAAAATTAAGTTATTCTTTTTATTATTAATTTATCCTAAAAAAAATCTTCGACTAAGTAATGATTTTCACAGAACAAGAAAATCCCTACACATGCAGCTCATCACATTACGTCATCCAACGCGGCGACTTAGCGTTTCTATAATTATTATTAGCGACAGCATAAATAAACGCAATTCTACCGTCAGAAAAGATAATACGTATCTGGAACTATTCCACTACTATTCAAAGTCTGCGCTACAGTGACTGTAGCACGAAATGGGCTGCAGCCTAGAAGCATGTAGCTTCAAATATTTATACTCGATACGTCTCCGAATCTCAAGCCCACTCCCCTCCCCCCCCTCCCCCCTTCCACTCTAGATCGAGACTCATTGAAGAATATGTTAAGTGTCTGATTCAAAATTCATGTACGATTCCCGAAACCTAGAAACGACGATTCCTTCCTCGTTCCACGACACACCGCTACGCAGCGCTGATCACTGAAGTTGGCTAATAATCAGGCGAAAGCTTGAGAGTAGCCTACGTTAGATGAAACGTTGTAACGTAGTTTCAACGCTCCATGCTTGTCAGTAGCTCAACAGTTTTTATATAGTTTAGCTGTTTTTTTTAATGAAGAGTTTGTCGTTTACAGAATGCCAAACGAAGTACGCTTCTAACTACATTTTTATTTATTCGGTTTATTTAGATACACTGATGGTTTAATAATATTCCTAATCAATAGATCTTCATTGACCGTGGAACCTTAGCCGACAAATACGATAAAATGCACTGCCAAATCCATTTTATTACTTAATTATTACTAAACAAATTTGAATAAAAAGATAGATTTCATTGTGTTTTGACCAAAGCATTGCTCAGAATTTTGACATTGCGTGAAGAAAGTCAAACTAGTGAAACTGATGTGTACGAAACAGCAGGCTTCCCATACAAAAGACATTCATGATTAATTAAAATAATTATAAAAAAATCGCTTACATGTAATACGCGTCTACTTTTTCAATGTAAACCATTGCGAAGAATCTTTTTCTCGGCCCAAATCGTCTGCCACGAAGACGTATGATAGTTCGTGGTTCCACACCACACCGCTACGAGCGCTCCTCTGTAGTTCCACGCCGCGCCGCTACGAGCGCTCCTCTGTAGTTCCACACCGCGCCACCGCGAGCGCTCATCTCAGACGGTTTGTAATTGATACCTGGTGTAATAATTATCCCCCTCTCGCCCGGGGTTTCTGACGTTGGTAGCACTGGTTGTTTGCTGGGTAAGACAGTGGTCAGATTCGTATTTGCTCAGGTCTACCGTCTACCCTAGACGAAGTTGTGTTTGAATTGGCTTATTATTGAATCGCAGTTAGTGTGTTAGGATATCATAGCTGGCGGTGGTAAGATGGAGGGAACGCTTGTTGGTTCACGGTTTATCAAGGGTCAAGGCCCTAGTACTCCATAGTGGCCGTTCCAGGAAACTTATTGCTTATTGACGACCGCCATTTTATTAGCATTTACATGTGTTTCCCTGTGTCTGTCAAATCAGCTGTGTGTCTGAGCCTGCACAATGGCCGTGTAGACCCTACTCAATTTGACTATTTACAGCTAATCAAATGGTCCAGACCTCTTTGTACCATAACAATGTTGTGTATTGACACAATACACAATACCAAACCAAATACCAAAAATCAAACATATCTGTATGATTTGATCAATTTTAATTTTTTTTTAAAAATCTTTTCGAAGTTAGATTAGCCTAATATGAAACTCGTATTTTAGAGACTTACTGGTAAAATACCCGGTAAACACAACTGTAAAATGATGCATTAATCCTTTTAAAATGCTATGTGTAAAGATAAACTCACAACATGGACTTATAATGTTTAAATAGGCCAGACAAAAGGCGAGTTTTAACAAGGAAAAGATCATTTGACATTTTGCTTTTCCAATAAAATGGCCGCCGGCCGGCCGCCAATTAGCAATAGGTACAGCAGCGCTCATGCGTCATCTAGACCTACTATTCCAATATCTTCGTGGTGTATAGATCTGTGTGTTCGGCCATTGTGGCTATGTACTGGCCGTATACACAGTCCGCTTGTAAGGCCCATGTCCTAACGTAATATTATCCAACTCTGAGCCCGGAGCTCATGTTGGGTGGTTTGATTCAACGGCACACATCGCAAGAGTTATTCGTGCCCATGTGGGACATTAAGTGGGGGCTTGGTTTTATGAATATATATTTTGTATCTAATTTTTGTAATACTACTTTATCAACATGCTGAGGCTGTAGTCAGAAGAACATGACAGACAATCTGTATAAGAAGCTGGAGTAACCTGAAAATATTGTTTTTAACATTTAAAAACATGACCCTGATTTAAGTACAAAAAAGTGTAATTTATATTTATATATCTAGGTCATAATTCGCCCGCTTGTTTTAATTCAATCGCTTTTTAACGTTATTAATGTAACTAATGTTTAAACAGTAACGCATAATTATTGTTTTAATAAATTTCGTAATTTTAATGTATTAAATATATTTTATTTTCACCGAGTTGGTTAATTTCTCTATAATAATGTCTTTATTCTATATCCTTGATTAAGCATGCAATAAACATCTTTATTATCCTCCTATTTCTTCCCTTTTTTGCACACTTTAATCATATTAACCCTTGTGATAGTATCTCCAAGAAATATTAATTTTTCGTCCTTACCATCATTTGAAGTTTACCCACGAATCTCGCTGTCTCATTCCCTCTAGACAGCGCATACAAAGCGCACACATCCTTGCAATCTCGCTGCATAGACGATTACCAACGTACGCCGTATTATTCTTATCTCTCTTAACGACCACGTGTATTCCTAATTAATAAGTTAAAAACTCGCTCACTAATTAGAGCGAGATCTTAACCCTTACGTGACTACACGTGGAGGTGTACGTGCTCGCCTCTCACGTATCTTACAGGGCGGGACACGTCTCAGACGTAGAGACTCGGGACTATAATTAACACAATTGAATAATTGAGATTGTTGCGCTTTGGGTGAGTTTTATGAGGGTTGTGTAAATTCGGTTGTTGTCTTTTTGGTGTTGTATATACAAGGAGTCTTCTTCAAAAACGTAGATTGCATTTTGTAGTAACAATTAGTGAGTAAGCTTTCCTTTTTGCATTACTTTTCTTTCTACCCAACCATGTGTCACGTCTTACTTCAAAAACCGATCATAACCTTCGATTTGCACGCGTTTTTTATTCGTATTACACCCTTCAACAAGGAAGATATGTTTTGGGTTTTTTTGGGGGGGGGGGGGGTTCGCGAGAGAGCTAATCCCTTACCCCCCCAAAAAATGAAATGTTACACTCGGCACCTCCACCAAGGTAACCTTACGATAAAAAAATATTCCCGTCTTTAGTTTATTATTGTTCACTCGTAGCCGGTGTCGGCGCTGATAGGGTTGTCTTGGTCTGCTTTAAATAAAAGTCTCCCAGTGAAAATCAGTTATGTGACTGAGTGGTTAGACTAAATACGAATGTATGTTTTTATTTATTTATTGTGGTAAACAGCTCTAAGCTTGGTTCTCTATTTTGTTTTCCCCCTGCCGTATCCCTGCTTGTTTAGTTAGGTATACAGTTAATAATAGTAATGCATGAGCCATGAGCTAAGAGCCCACCAACAAATATCGGTTGTTTTACTACTATGGTTTATGATTATGCATTCTGACATTATTATTAGTATTCACGATTGTAATTATGAATTGTTGATTTGTACACACAGAACACATCGAGTTTGTTTACCACAACCAACATCAAACTTAAAATGTTTATTTTTATCAATTTCATCGTCACCTAAGAATTTATTGTAACATCTCATGCCTAATGTAACAATTTTTTATTCGATACTTCAATTGTGACTCGTCATGGCCTAAATGTTACAACTTTTTTATTCGATCACCTAATTTTAAAATCGTCATGGCCTAAAAATGATTACAATTTTATTCGATCACCACAATTTGTAACATCGTCATGGCCTAAAGATGAGACTCTGAATCTGAAAAATACCTCTGTTATTATAATTGAGTATTATTTATTTTCTATTTTTATAGTTGGTGGCGTCCAATGTAGAATTACTTATTTCATGTACACCATTTCTTATTTTCTCTTATTGAAACAAGAAAAGAATCTGCAACATACTGTTCGTAACAGGGTTTTGCATTTACATGATATTTTAATTTATATCTAGTTTAGTTTTTACTCCAGATTATTTAATCTCGCGACTTTATCTCTACGAGCTGTATTATATCTTTGTTTCAGTTACATTGTGCATCTTGTGATTGCATATCCAAGTCTTGTACAGATGTAATAAGTAGCATTATGTGTTCCGTGATTTATTATTAGCTCTTAGTATAGAACCAACACAATGTTTAATGCGAGCTATTCAAACCAGCCATTGTTTCTTACGAGTTCATTACAGCTAAGTACAATTCTGTTTAAAGGTGGAGCATATCTATTATAATGGAATTATGAATGGAAATTGTGTTTCGTTATTACGTTTATAAATTCATTTATTAAATAATAATATAAAATTCAATCCAGAAATTACCAATCTCACTCGACCGTTGTTTTAATCTGGGTGTCTCACATTACAGATGGGCGTCCTAGCAACTTAAATACCCAGGCGGTAATTTAATATTGACTTAATTATTGGGGAATTATAGATCTGTTTCGAGTGGAACAGTAGTGCAACGAATATGCTGTTTTTTAATTAATTAATTATAATGCAATTTATCTTCACCAATCAATCTTAAATTTCTAAACATATGAATAACTTAGAAAAACGGTATGGTATACGTATTTTTATGTCCAGACTCTACAGAGAAACCAATAATTTTGATACTTTCAATATTTCTTTTAATATTATGTTATAATTTAAATTAAAATAAAACGGGTATTTTCGCCACATCGATTTGACTTGCTCATTGTAACGTTCCGTCTTCAACTTGGCGAAACAACCCGTCTGTATTGAATTTAAATATAATACTTGGGCCACGAATATTATGTTGTTGATCCTTGGGTTAAACTTAAAAAAATGGAAAAGTGACAAAATGCGAAACATTTTTTGTGTGTCTTCAAATGTCTAAATTTTACTTTGACAACTAGACTTCAAAATACTGCATGCTTGGCTAGATTCACTGCACACATTAATAAAAACGTAACAACATCTTAGCTGCATGTTTTTACTGTCGTAGTGCTTTCAATTGCCCTCTTAGTTTTGTAAACGAAAATTTAAAATGTGCATTTTTCATGGCGCCGTCATGTCTGTCCGTCATTCATTTTACGCTCTTGGATACTTTAAATAAACGACGGCTCTAAAGCGATTATGGAAGCTTTGCGATGAGGAGGCTTCCCGCCAAAAAATCCACCACATCACCACGTATTAAAAAATCAATGGAACCTTTTATTATCGTAATTTTTATATTGCTTCTATATAATGTACATCATTGAACGAGCATATTAATTAATCAGGCTCTCGTGTAAATAAACGTCAATGGACAAGCATACATCAATTTTATTAATGAGTGCAATATGTGTACAAGGGAAGTTGATCAGTATTAATGATAGTAATACACTAAAGTTGCGTACGTTTATTCTTTGACTTGCGCAACAAAATGTGGTATTATCTTTTTCCGAGATGCAAAATATTCTGAAAGTTCGTTTCTTCGTCTATTTTAAAAGTCAAAGGAAGATAACTTAAACTTTAGCTAAATAACAGAGGGTCTTAAATAAAACAGGAAAATATTTTATTTTATTTTTATTTTTTTGTGGTGGGTGGGGACGTATCGTTCCTGTCGGCCATTAGATGCATATTTTGGTACAAAAGTGGAAACACTGAAAGGGTACTACAGTTAATTTAGAGTGAGGATTTTTTTATATTGTTTCTACACATCACCCTTGGCTTCCAGCTTCTTAGAAGGTAAAACACTTTTCCGAAATTTCGTTCGATGTACGATTTTCTTTGTTAGACGGTACAAATAGGAGGCAATGACGATACGTTCCGCCCCAAAATTTTAAATTACGACCCTCACTCATTTAACTAAGATTGCAAGTAATTTTCCTTTCATTTGAAAATATCCTTCAGAGGGCAAATTAATTGTCAAATTTTGGTTAATATACAAAAAGTCTGCAGTACGAAATTCCCGAAGTCCAGCTCGTAAAAGACCGGCTACTCTCGTCACTGTCATAACGGGGGAGTCCCCGGTTTAAACTACCCCTGGCGGTCGGAGTCGCAACGAGTAAACCCGACATACGTTTGACGGGGTTTCGCTTCCCTAAGTTGAATCACCCTTGATCGTAGATAAGCTTAAATAAAGTGGTATATTATAAGCCATCACGTAACCAACCCTGTCTGTCTGTCTTATCGTCAGTGTACAGGCGCGATTTCAAACACCAATACTTCAACGTCACTCAGATAAACAAACAAACATAATTTTTTGCGCATACAGAGGTAGCCCATTCATAATTTCATTTGTTATATGCGTCATGTTTATAAATGACACATCCAACATGCGGGATTTTTTTTTAGTTTTTAAAATTTTTTGTAAACGTTTTTATTTATGTTTCCTAGATTGTATTATAAATCACAACAGACTAATTTCGTTGCCGATCACATTTTTTCGCGAGTATACTTTATCAGTTGAGTATGGTTTTCCGAGTTTTCGGCACACAAGGAATATAGATGGGATGTAAGTGGTTTATAAATCTTCACTGTGGTGTATTGAATTGGCTGATAATAGATTTTCGTGACCGTACATTAAAAAACTTCATAGTCGGCGGTTTGATATTGATGGCGTCTGATCTGTGTCAGATTTGCAATGCGTAGTGCGGAGCTGGAATAAGGCAAATATTTAACTAAGGGGGGGGGGGCGAAACACAAGGGTGAATTATTATACAGGGGCGTTTAGTCAAATTTCATTAAAGACATCAGTGTCATTATTGTAGTAGTCAACTAAGTGTTTGGATTATTGTCACAAATGGAATGCAAATGTCTAGAAAACATTTGTGACACATATTCATAAAATTGATTATTGTTCTATTGATGTTCTGATTTGCATACGTCATACATGTAATATACGAATCGTAAAAAATTCTAAGTTTCGTAATCGATTGCGAAGAACTTCGCAGTTTGTATTTTCCCTACGTAGCCTAATAATGAAATTTGTATAGACTATGTAAAACTGTTAAACATTTTTTGAGTGATTATCTCCTGCTAGTATTGCATGTTTTGCCCTGCACGAAATAGATTTGTTATAATTGAATTTTTATAACATTGACCTCACCTTTTTTGTAATTTATCAAGACGTAGGGTTGTAATTTTGGCTTAAATTTCGCGTGTGGCAATTACTTTTTTCTTGCTTATATACAATGTTTTTATTACGTTAACATGATAATTAAAAACCTCTTACGGTAACTTTTCCAGACTTGTGTCTGATCCTTACTTCAAATAATAAATCTTATATTTTTTTGAATAAATATGTTAATAAGGCCACTTGAAATTGGTGGTTACTTGGTAGCAAATATCACACATTTCTTAACATTGTTATTTGAAATATTGACAACATTTATGTAACAGTCCACGACTGTACAGAAAAATTAATTTCACATTTTTGATACACTATTTGAAAATGTAATCAGAAATTGTTTTCTTATTATGCATTGTTAAGTAAACTTACTTGTATTCATTGTCCTCCTTTGTAAATCAGTTTTTATAATCAAATAGGGTATAATTTAGGTAAATAAATAAAGACAAATGCCTGGCAAACTAGTACCCTACTGGTTGGCCTACTTACAATTTAAACGACTTGTCGAGCGACAGTGAAAACTTATAATAATTAGAACTGGAATACTATACATAAAAATGTTTTAACTCGGTTGTACATATGAGTTATTCTATTACAAAGTCTCCACTGTCGATTGTTAGTAAATATTCTTATTGGTTTATTGTAAACCAGAATGACCCTATATGTAAATTCCAACTTATTAAAGCGATAATTTCAACACTCCCACGGACACCCCTAATCCGTGTTAAATGTGCGACCCCTTCTAAAAGTTCGAGAATGTATTTTTCCTTAACTTGATATTCAAACTTGATCATATCTTACTGATAAACGAAATCTCGTAAATGTTTTATGATTATATTATACAAAGCTCGGTTTTTTGTGTGTCTGTGTTTTGACTGTACAGTTAGGTTATGAAAGTTTTTAACCGGTTGAGTTTTGGCTTTAATATAAAAGAGTCAATAAATACTGGGCAGGGTTGGCTCCCGTCGTGGTGGTGTGTTAAAGGTGGGTTCAGTAAGGCTGGTACAAATAATGCTCTTCGCGGGTAGGACCCTACACAACATTTTCGGGAACTGAACCTACTGTTCTAAAGCATTCCATCATCATCTTTACGATATAATATCAATAATGACTAGGCCGCTTCGCGAACGCGTTTTCTAGTCGCGTTGATGGATGAGCTTTTGTGGCTAATTATTTTTGTCCAATGATTACTGTTCCGTGGCGTCATTGTTGTCGTCATTATCAAGACAAGAGATAGTGATCTATCTTTGCTTAAAGTACGATTTTTATGAGAAAAATATTTCTTCGATTGTCCCCAAAATTATAACATATCTAAGTTCCGTGATTTCGAATGTTCCCATAAAGTTTTATTAAGATTGGAGTAGCCGTTTGCCAGTCGCGGGCCAAATATCACGAAATTATTGCATTTAATATAGAAATGAATCGCAAAATTACGATATTCATGAGAAATATTTCTTCGATTGTTCCCAAAAACTTGGCAAATCTAAGTCCTACTACTCTAAAACTAAAAGACAAAATTGTAAATTATTTTGTGACGTATTAATTATAGTACCAATAAAGATATAAAGTAAATCAACCAAATCAAATCAATATACATTACCCTGAAGTACAGAGTAAATCAGCTAATTATTTCGGGGCAATTCACCTTTCATTGGGTACCTTGTATAACATTACCTAGCTCCCACAGTTGGTGTACTGCGGTATTATCCTCGACTCCCTCAAACAGTTTGGTCAATATATACTCCGGCGGACTGAGCTCGTCTGTTTAGTTATGTATTGCTTTTGAAGTGCTTTGCGAAGTTCTCAATCAATCGGAAGCTCAGGAGAAGCTTATATTCCAGCCATTAACTTCAGGCGAACACCGGGTAACGTCCGAATCCAATATATCAACGCAAAAAGAGATGTTTATTGTGTGTATTATATTAAACGTACAATAAATATCAAGCTAAAAACTCGATCATCTATACAACCGAACATAATAATATATTATTTTCGAGCATCACCTTCTCCTTGCGTAAACTTGTATCAAACGTCCCTAGCTCACCAACAGGTTACCAGGCTTATTTTCGACTCCTCAACAGTTGTCAATATATACTCGGGACTGACCTGAAATTTGAAGCTGGAAGAATCAATCGAAGCTCAGAAACTATTCACCAAACAGGCAACCAACCGGGTCAACGTCCTCTGAATGCATCATTAACAACAAAAGATGTTAATTTGCTTTATTATCATTGGCGACAAACTTATCAGCTATAACTACGTTGTACTGCTGACACACATTGCAACCACAACAACAACAATATTTTCAGCTATCACTTACATATTTATTAAAATTTCTGATTAGTATTATTGTCTTATTCTTATTTTTCTTGATATTGTGCTAGTTTTTCCTCACATTACATTTTCGTAATTTAGGCCTAACGAAACATTCCAAATACATAGTTGGCATGTAGTTATGAATCCGTGCTGTACATATAAACAAACTCCTGTTATATTCACTTGGTTACTTCTCACTGCAAAACATTATGTGCTATAACCCATGTCTCTCTACTCCTTACTGTTTTGACTACTCTCTACTGTACTCTACTTTCTTTTGTTCTCTCTACTCTCTTCTCATCTATTTACTGTACTCTCTTCTTTTCTCACTACTATCTACAACAGTTTACTCTCTTCTACAGTACTCTTTAATGGTTATTAGCCAATCTACTGTACTTTCTACTGTTATCTCAACTCTACTTACTACTCTTATATTTTCTTTCCATTCTGCTGTACTGTCTACTCTTTAACGTACTCTCTTCTAAGTACTCTCTACCCTACTATTATACTCTCTTCTGTACTCTTTACTCTCTACTCTCTACTACTCTCTCTACCTCAAGCCAGTATCGTGTGCACCCGCCTCGCCGTCTGTAAGGTATACGGATATAACGGTGGTCGGCTACTCGGCCATTAGCTATAACTCACCTCTCGGTCGGAGCGAAGCGTCTGCTAGGATTAAGGGTTCCGACGCCTTCACCGGGAAGAAGTTGGGAGCTGGGCGGCTTTAGCCTTCCTTGTTCCACCCTCCCAGTCTTCAGGTGGGAGAAAGCAATAAATGATCGCGCGAGCACGGGTCAAAGCGGGCGCGATGCTGGTTATGTAGCCAGGATATCACCCTGGCTGGGTTATTACACCGCCGCCGCAGAGATCTGCGTGCGTGCTATGATGCCGGGCTATTGCACAGGTGGTTGTGTTCTTCTTTACAAGCTACAAGCGAGGAGGGAGGGGGCTTCTAAGTGGCTGTCGGGCTTTGTTATATAAACCCGGCTTGCAAAGACCTGTATCCACGTTCTCAAGATAAACTGTGTTCTTTTTAGACTTAGGAGACTCGTTTCTGTTAATAATGCTCTTGGTATGTTAAATATTTTGTTATGATGCTTCAAATGTGTCACCATTCTGTTGCTATCAATGTAGTAATTTTTAACCTAATTTTATTTAAGAGTACCTATATCCTCACAAAAATACACCCTTTAATATCGATAGCCCTACATTATTAAGCTTTGTACGGAACCGTACATTATTTGTAAATATGTGTGAAAATAGCAATTTGGGATGGAGAATGTAGCCTTTTTTTATTTGTAGTAAATTTAGCATTGCGTAGTATATTTTATTTCCCCTCGTCAAAACCCATAATAGTGGTATCTTGCACTTTTAAATTATTTAATTGCTTATTTTAGTTAGTCCTCCATAAGTAATCATACAGTAGAATAACGCACGTTTGGAGTTATTTTGAAAATACGTTAGCAGCGTTTTGAATAGTTTTAAGAAATCACGTTTACTGATTTTACTTCTTACTGCCTTTTACATTACGTTAACTTTACTACACATCTGTAGCTATTTGTTGTATTTCATTTTATTTATTTATTTATTTAACGTCTATCCTATTCAGTTATAAAAACTGATTTACAAAGGAGGACAACAAAATATATATCTCTTCTTATTTGTTATTATATATTGGTCGTACAACTATTGTTTGTTTTGTTTCAGGGGCCAGCCACCTTATCACGGGTTCTTCACATTAATTACGAGGTAAGATACACACTTTTGAACTTCGTATTATACAAATTAAATAACACATTCTATTTTGTAATGCCAGCGTTTTTGTTTTAATTCCGTTTTCATCGCCTACTGTCATTACTGATGTGTGAAACTGCACAGCTGCTATGAAACTGTGGATTAATTCTATACAAAACATTGGTTTAAGAAAAATCGTAAAACATAAAATATATTTCACTAATAGTATTTATTATATAATGTGAGTTATTTCGTTATTCGTGCACGGACTCCTCTCTGAATTCTATGTGAGATCTACTCAGTATTATTCCTTCATGGTCTGCTTTTAGTTTAGTTTTGATCTACTACCGCTAGATCGCAGCTCAGACGTAGCCAATCTCCAAAGTTTAAAGCTTTTAAGTTTCAGCCCCGCGAAACACTTTGCAGATTTGAAAGTTATTTGAAATATGAGTCGGATTGAAATCGGAACGTATGAGAAATATCAAGTGTGGTGGAAGACCTTGGTTCTTGGTTGAGCGTGGGTTCGCTGGGAGCTGAATTAGTTTAGTGGGAGATGCGAGTTGTCATGAAAGCTTGCACGAGTTGCAATCGATAAGGCATAATCACTAGTATGGCCAGCACCGTTAAAGTCGCCGTTTAAGTTCAAAGCTACAATTGTAAAATAAACTGCATATATCATTGTAAAAATGTCAATCCCTTGCTTCTTGTGGATGATAGATAGATAGATATTTTTATTCACTTAGACTAGTACAGTGTACAAGTATAACTCTTTGCAGAGAAAGTGAATAGTCTATAATTAATAATTAATAATAAAAGTGATAGTAATTATAATGATATACACAGTGTTAGAAGAAAGAATAGTTGAATATAAAGCATAAATGATAATTGATATGGATATTGATATTGATATGTATGATGATTGATAATATTGATATATATATATATATATATGATGATTCATTAATTGATTAATAATGATAAACACAGTGTTTATGTTAAAGTAGAGTAGATGCAAAACAATAGCATGCGCTACTATAGATTAAGAACTCATATATAATAAAGAAAAGTTGGATATAAGCAATTTTTGATGTGATATTGTGATATAATTGCTGATGGCACAGAAAACAGCAATGATGTACAGAGAATGTGTCTAGTATATATATATGATGATTGATTGATTGATTAGTGTTTATGGTAAAGTAGAGTAGATGCAAAATATGCCCTACTAGATTAAGAATTCATATAGAATAAAGAAAAATTGGATATAAAGCAATAATTGATATGATATTGTGATAAGAATTGCTAATGGCACAGAAAACAGCAATGATGTACAGTAGAATGTGTCTATAATATATAATTGATATATATATATATATATATATATGTATGTGATGATTGATTGATTAGTGTTTATGTTAAAGTAAAGTAGATGCAAAATAATAGAATGCCCTACTAGATTAAGAATTCATATAGAATAAAGAAAAGTTGGATATAAAGCAATATTGATGTGATATTGTGATGAGAATTGCTGATGGCACAGAAAACAGCAATTGGAGGATGTACAGCAGAAAGTGTCTTATATACCTGCACAATCCAAGGAAGCGTGTAAGCACATATTATAATATATAGAAGTTTGTTACATCATTTCGGCTAAGGGAACATTTGAAAATTTTAAATTACAGTGCTTGTTTGTGGTTATACTCTAGATAATTTGTAAATATTATAATGAAAAAATGAATTAACTGCAAATATTTACATGGAGAGGTAGTCATTGATGGAGTAAAAGCTGTTTGCTGTAAGATGTGATTGACGGTTAAATTTACAAAAGTGTTTAAGAAAGAATTTAATTGATGTATGTGCAGGTGATTTATGCCAGTGGTTCCCAACCTTTTTCAGCCTAGTACCCCTAAAAGGCATCGCGAATTATCACGTACCCCTACATATTTTTCTTTATTATGATACATTCATTGATACAAAATAAAGAACATGCGTATATACATACAGGTAGGCCTATATATACAAATGAATGTGTAAAGTTCCTCCAAAATTGTATGTTTTTTTGTTTTTGCAACCAAACGGGAAATCTCGTATAAAGCCTCGAGTGATTTTTCAGAGGTAGCCTATGTGTGTACTTCTGCAAGATAACCGTACCCCTTTTCCTGCCTTCACATTTTCTTTTTAAAAATTAAATTGGTTTATCTATTATTTTGGCATGTTTTGTTTGCAAATGTCTCTTTAAATGAGCTGGTTTCATCATTGGTTG
The DNA here is from genome assembly GCA_024449915.1 of Sweltsa coloradensis. Taxonomy (NCBI): domain Eukaryota; kingdom Metazoa; phylum Arthropoda; class Insecta; order Plecoptera; family Chloroperlidae; genus Sweltsa; species Sweltsa coloradensis. The sequence goes on from JAMZAV010000611.1 coordinate 168,548, forward strand.
GACATTTTTTCCAGTTCTCAAATGACTAAATACAATGCATTGACCCTCTTTGCCAAAGTTGTGGTGTGTAGTAAATTTTATTCAATGTAACACTCTCATTAAATATAAAATTTCTTTAAAAAATAAACAAAACAATACGATGTTAAAAGGCACTAACTTCTTTTTTATTTTAAAAGAAACTTTAGTAGAACAGGTAAATGATATTTATAAATTAATTGAACTTAACACTGTTCTTAGGTGAGAATTTTTTTTAAAAATTATGTTGCAATATTTCGAAAAGTTTCACTTTTCTTCGACAGGCAGATATTTTTGAATAATAATAAATAATATATAATAATAAATAATAATAATGTCTGCCTGTCGAAGAAAAGTGAAATTTTTCGAAATATTGCAACATAATTAAAAACTTATTTTCTCACCTAAGAACAGTGTTAAGTTCAATTAATTAATAAATAACTTCTTTTTTGTCTCCGGTCTCCTCTATGATAATAGGGTAGCTCTCCCATGCATCACATATCTGTCCGTCTGTGCGTTTCTGTTAACATTGTCCCTTGTGTTACAGAATGCTTTTGGTTGCCCCTCCTCCATAGGAAGATTGAATATTTATATACTGATTACTTCCACCAACGGGATTTATACTAGGGAATATGCGTGGTATTATAACAGTAAGCTTAGGTTCCTCATGTTGAAGAAAAATCAAATATAATGTTGAATTGTTTGATTTACCTCTCATGTTACGTTTTGTTATTTTTGTTTCTATCAATGTATTGATTTGTTCTGTGGATCCTATTATTATAATCCCATCCGATACAGAGAACGATACAATCTCTAGCGTTGTGAGCAGATCCCAACTGGATACGTATTGTAACGACTTTCTCGTTCTAAAATAAGGACAATGCCAACACCATCCAAACATTTTTCGTTTTAAATTCTCAAGATAATCTAGGAAAATACGAACAGCACACACACGATGTCGCATATGATAACAAGAGTTTCCATTCAAGGGGAATTGCCACCGTTTGTGAGATAGTTTTGAGATAAACTTTTTCTTGCACGATCGAATCTACATTTTGTATTTGCGTTGTTGAGAATATCCTCTTATTATTTCCCTTTTGCCCCCTCTATTCTCAGAAAGTCGTATCTAGGTTACAGGTATTCTTTGGGATTTTGTGATTCAAATTTCCATGCCGGGGATGTACTTAAGTTTGCAAAAGTCTCTTTATATTGGTGCTAGGCTTCGTATAGAAGCGTAAATAAATTTCTTGTTGCGAAGTTTGCGAGCGTGTTTTCAACATATGGACATACTTGGTGTACTTTTTCTCTTACGTGTACCTCATTACTACAGTCGCTCAAAGGGCTTAAGGATGTTGCAAGTCTGAGTCTACAAGATACAAATGTTGTACAATGTAAGTCTTTGTAAAGCGTCGTTTCATTTTTCATGTTCATGTTCATATTGGGTTTCTTTGAGATTTTAAGAAGGGAAATTATTAATATTCGTAAAGCTGCTACGTTGAAACTAAACACAAATAAAACTTAACTTTTCTTCCTACCTATTTAGCTACAAGAAAATATTTTATTTGTTTTAGTAGTCGAGTACTTGAAAGTATTGTAAAACTTTTGTATCAACTGACCTGATTATATCTTGAATACAAATTAAGAATAATAAATGTGTCTACATATGGCACGTGATTCAGATAAACAACTTTATAAAACTTACAATGCGTTTTTTTTTATAAATTTGTGTACTTCTTAGAAATTATATCTGAACAACGTAGGCCCTACTACATGTTTTAATTTTTACATATCTTGCACATTTACCAAATACATTAGGTCTGCTTTAAACTTGGTGTCTCCCACTGAAAATCAGTTGTGACTGAGTGGGTAGTCTCTAAATATACCATTATTATTCATTTTATTTTAACAAATACATAAAAACTGGCGGAAAGACACATTAAGATCAAAATGAAGGCGAGGCGTAGATGATTTTATCTGCAATATATAGTTGTTATACAAAGCTATTAACGTTATTATTAATTTAGCTTTCTAGTACCAAAAAGTAATTAATCATTTTTCTTGATCGTAACTTTTTTAGCGTGATTTTAAATGTCATACCACCCAGAGTCTTTTGCACCTTAAATCAAGCTCTACGTCACGTTTACTCCCCCCCCCCCACTTCTCCCCCCTCCCTTTTCAATATGTCTTGCCCACGTTGAAATGCGTAAAAACACGGATAAATTGATAAGTCTTTGAATGAAATATCCCCTGTCCAGCCCGGTACTGGCCTAGCCTCTTATTGGTGTAGACTCGGTTGATATTGCAGTGGCTGGTCTCATAAATGACGGATATGCATTACATCCTATCCTTGGCCTTTTGGTAGGATATTCAGCCACCGTTATTATTAAGTAACACATACCATGGTTCGAGATGTACGCGCCGTACTGAAGCAACGCATAATGCCGAGGTGTTAAAGACTGTTGGACGAGGTAATGGCTGGATCACTTGGAAGCTCTTTTGTTTGTCCTATCGGGTTGTGGTTTGCATCAAAATGTCATGTAAGAATGTTTATATGCGGAATCAAAGCACATTTTTCAAATATTGCTCACTTTTTTAAAATTAACTGACCGTAAATATGTCACCAAACAGTTAATTTGTAGTTATTTCCCAATTTTGTGTAAGAGACAATTATTTGAAATGTAAAAATGTGCTCAGATAGCGACATGTGCTCATCCTTTTTGAACAACCTCCCAAAAATGCAAATTTGTTGGATAAAAATTAAAGGTCAAAAGTGGTCCGAACTGTACTTGAAAGTAGCTGGATTTGACGATCAAGCGTATTTATAAATGGGCATTCAGTATTGTAAAAAAAAGTTTCTTTGAGCTCGTCAAACCGTCTCAACTAGATCATTATCAAAGCACCACAAAACTTCAGTATTTTATTATCTCTTGATCTAACACTGAAAACTTGATAATAGCGATTTGAATTTGGTTTCGCTAAAACGGTATATTCAGTTAATCTTTTTAATGATAATTAACACGTTCATTTTGTATTACTATCTCTTTTAAAACAGAAACCTATTGATAAGACTAAAACATTTTTCATGCAGGCTAATACCTCTGTTATGACTTTTTCGTTTCGTTTGGCTTGACAGCGGTAACTTCGTGTTGTTTTAATCTTGAGTCTGCTCTCCCTCAAATAAGCATACATTAGATATCTCTTCTTTATTTTAGTATGGAACAAAAAACTCTCATACTTCTCCCAAGCGACTTTGTTCCACTTCTTTTAACACCCAATCTTTATACGTGGAAGTTTGTACATAATTCTCAAATTTCAAATGTATTAAAATATTACGTCTTAGATTTGTGTGTGAACTTTTTTTTATATAGACCGCATCTGATGATTTAATTGGATGAGCGTAGCGAGCGAAGCGAAGATTCCATTTCACTACACTGGAGAAAAAAATCCGGAATGTTTTTTTTTTCTTTTTTTTCTGTATTATTGTGTGTTTGTCAGCACGATTCCGGCTAAACCGATACTCCAATTGCAATGAAATTTTCTGGAGACCTTCTAAATCTCTGAACTTAGAACTGCCACGTTTTTGAGCGCAATCAAAAATTATTTCTCATGAAAATCGCAATTTTACGATTTTTTTCGATTTTTTTAAAATTTCTTCGACTTATAACACCTACATGCTTTATCCGATTTTAATGATTTTTTCACAGAACCATAATTTTATGAATTAAGATATTCGTGTGAAATTTGAGCGCAATCGAAAAATTTTTTTATATGAAAATCGCAATTTTACGATTTTTTCTTTTTTAAAATTACGATTAATTAAAAAATTAAAAATTAAAGTTTATTTTTTATTTAATTTAAATTAATTTTTAAAAAATCTTCAACTTAGTAATGATTTTTTCACAGAACAACAGAAAATCCGCATAACACATGGCAGCTCAATGCACCAATTACGCTCATCCAACAACGCGGCGGGACTTAAGCGTTTTCCTAGTTACATAAATAGTTTGTAAAATATATCCAACTTATGTGTTTTTTTTAGAATACATTTCAGGTACATTTCAGGCCTCTATATAGAACTGAAATCGTTGTGTTGTAAATCGAAAGCCGAACTTATAACGTTACCCATAATTAGTATAGCCTTATATTGTCCTCCGTTGAAATCAGCTTTTGGAATCATGTAGGTTTAAAATAAATAGGCATTTCTGTTCTGTTATTTTTTTATTCTGATATCTTGCAAACACACATTTTTTTTCTTATGAAGTCATTTGTCCAGTTATTTAGAAAAGGTCTACACATTTTTTTCTACGGTATACACACACAATTTGTCTCTCTCGTCACAGAGTTGTATTTTCCGTACAACTCAATCAAAAAACTCTGTTCGTTATCTTTGCGCAAGAATTTCTGACGGCTCGTAGCGGAGATTAGAGCTACGCATGCTAATAATCTGGAAGAAATGCACGAAACACCGTTGCCCCGTGGAGACTTTACCAACAGTTCTTGCGTGAACTTTTTAGTTTATCGCACTCGTTTAGTTAATGTCACCCACTAAAACAAAACGCAATGGGTTTTTTAACCACTAAAAAAGGTATATGGTTTATTTTGGAATGTGGATGCACGCAGAGAAATATGTCTGTATAGGTCGTGTTCTTTGAAGAGATTTATTATGCTTTTGATATAAAGTCTTTGTTGTTTGACGCGAATCTTAGATAAGAAAGATTGGAATTATTGTGGAAACGGAGGTGGCTATAAGAGGGTATGCATTATATAAAATGGTGTTTGAAGCTAAAAGACTGCATAACCAGTGAGTATTCGGGAGAATGTCCTGCTGCTGTTATCATTAGGTAGATATGAACTTTGCAAAGATAACGAGGTATGTAAGGTCTTCGTGAGAGATTCTGTAAAAAGAAAAACCCATAATCCATAATACTTCTGGAATAAAATCGACAATAAACCCAAAATTTAACTAAAAATAAAATATACAATACTATTTTAAAACAACTTTCATAAAAAATGTGCACAAACATCGCCAAACTGAAGAAGTCTTGAATTTGTAATTTAACAGAAAAATTATTGGGACCACCATGACCCGAAAAAATGGTCCAACTTGGTATTTTTCGAGCTAGGTCCCATCGGCAAAAATCTTCCATAAGATATTTAATGGGGACTATCTTTACGCCCCGTAACCTTGGAGGATTTTGATCCCAAAAAATATTCGCCATTATTGACATACTCTACAGCCTTCTCTTTAAATCCTCTATATTTTGTTTTGTAATTTGGGCAAGTGGTACAGACAAAAAATGCTGATTACCAAGAAGAGATGTGATTTTGAAATGCATATGTTTGCGTGTTTGAGTGTATATGTGTGCACAGTTTCAAGACACGATGTTATAAAGGGCCATTTTAGATTGGTACGATGTTCTATAGTATCTATGTAGTACAAAAAATAAGCAGGTTAAAGCTGATGTCAAAAAATTACCAAAACGCCAATTTTTGCAAATTTCATGATCAAAAAATTGAAAATTTTCGTGTAAAATTACAGTTACATGATACAATTTTTTAAACGGTCATTTTAGTGTAGGATTATGTTATAGATTATGTGATGAAAAATAATTTTTTGGAGGTAATAATCCCTTTAATCACAGATAACAGAGTACACTGTGCTTTAATGGTTCTGGTCAATGAATTTCGAGGTGACTATACCCCTAGCAGGAAATATACTCTATTTTGTTGATATAAACAACTTCACTTTGTACATTCTCTATTTTGTTCACAAATAAAACTTAAATCTTTTATTTTTGTTTTTGGCTGCTTGAGTTTTATGTACAAGGCACTCACGTTGCACGTTTGATGGCACCAGCTGTACTTCTTTATTATAGTTCGTTACTTTTCTCTGGAGTGATTGCAGGTATACATGTTCAGTAACGGATGTAATATTGAGGATTTCGTGTCTAGACATTTGTAATTTTCTTTGACATCAACTCGTGTTTGTACCTAGTTTTTCTTTGATTGCTGCACCATCCCTCAGAGCTTTGCTGAATAGGAGGAGTATTTTCAAACGTTCCATGGGGCTTTTGTGTAAGCGAGGTTTAATATGGAATTCAATAAATGATGTATCGGAACTCTTCATTTGCTACTCGGGTGGATGTGATGTTCATCAGACAGATTTCGTATTGCTCTAAATGAAAAATGTAACACGTATTTAATTTATACAGCTATCGTGTCTCGGGGAAAGGTAGAATTGGGAAGATAGTGGAAAAACCGGAAGAAATGTGGAGACTCGCTAAACACGCAGTAGGATATGGAACAGGTGTTGCATTGAAGTTTTAAACAAATAAATTTAAATAAATAGGAAAAAAAAAAAATTGTAAAGTAATACGTCCTTTTGTGAATCCTTGGTATTTTTTTATATAATGTATTTTTTTATCTTGTATTTTATTAATCGTAATGCAAATGCTTTAGCACACTTGTGGATCTTGCTCTGTTGATGGTTGGTCTTAATATATATATATATATATATATATATATATCGATCTTTGGTTGGTTATCGCTCACTACTCGATTGCGTCGGGGCCTACAGGGTTGGCTTGGTCGCTTTGGTTTGAAGTCCCCCCACTGAAAATCATTTATATTTCGGAGTGGGTAGACTTAATACAAATTGACTTTTATTTATATTTTATTTAATGAATTGTGGAAAACGAAATATAAAAGAAACAAACCCTGAGGATGAATCTTCCGTTTCGATTCTACCAAACAACGCGGCATATGCAGCGGAGTCGGATCTCGGAAAAAGCCAAGTGTCGGGTTTAGAGCCGGCCGCGTTGATAAGTTGAAGGGCTGTTTGTAAACGTCTTGATATCCGGCGCAGAGTTTTTCGACTGCACGCGCGTCACTTTTAACACGGGCTATTTACTAGACGTCATTCATCACTCACTCACTCACGAGGATGCGCAATATGGGCGCTAGTCGCTAGCTCGCGTGTATTGGTTACACTTTTATTAAACATTCTGGAAATACGTCTGGCGAATATGGTTTTATCGTCCCAGGCCCAATATTCGAATTTTATCATCTTTTTTTTACTTTTTAACACAATGGTGAAAAACAAAATGTTATAATTCTAGCGGATATCTGGGTCTACGTCTGCTGAATATGGTATTATCGGGACCCGGCACCTCCACCAATTTTCGATTTCCCCCATCCAAATAGGTTTTTTTGCTTTACAAAATATATATGACAACTATATGTAAATATAATTTTAATAACTTTTTAATTTTAATTACACTCACAATTTGTACTTTGAGCTTAAATAAACATACGAAAAACACTGAAAGGGGTATTTAACCGCTAAACTCAAAAATATATTTCATTCAGGCTAACTAGTATTGAATTTAGCAATTAACAGAAAAACTATTGGGGCCACCATGACCTCCCAAAAAATTGTCAAACATGACATTTTTCGAGCTAGGTCCCATCGGCAAAAATCTCCCATAAGAAATAACATGGGGACGATCTTTATGCCCCGTGACCTTGAAGGATTTTGATCCAAAAAAATACTGGCCATTATTGACGTACTCGACAGCCTTTTCTGTAAATTTTCTATATTTTGTTTTGTAATTTGGGCAAGTAGTTCGGTCAAAATATGCTGATTACCAAGATGGGTGTGTGATTTTGGAATGCATATTTTTGCGTGTTTGAGGGTATATTTGGGCACAGTTTCAAGACACGATGTTATAAAGGGGCATTTTAGATTGGTACTATGCTCTAGTATCTATGTGGACCAAAAAAGAAACAGGTTAAAGCCGATTTAGGAAATTTTCCAAAACACCAATTTTCGCCAATTTCTGGATCAAAAAAATTACAAGATATAATTTTTTAAACGGTCATTTAAGTGTAGTGTTGTGCTATAGATCACGTGGTAAAAAATCATTTTTGGGGTTTTTAGCCACTTTAAGTGATAGATTTTTGTATGCATAAAAATTGTATTAAATTTCTTAATTCATGTCGTGGCTTGGTTACAAATCTGCCACGGCAAGCGGAAATTATTGGTTAAATTCCTCTTATTGGATTTAAATTACTTAACTGTTGTGTTTTCAACAACATTAAATTAATGTACAGGTTCAGCACCAACACGTAATTTAAAATCAAATGTAGAACGGGAATATATTTTTATAAATATTGTTTAAAATTTGTATTTACTCCCACTCAATATTTTACGCATTAATTGTTTGCAATTGTTCAATTCCGAAACGGTAAATAGCGCACTAAATAACGTTCACATGCCGACAGTGGAAACTATCAAAGTGAAATAATTATCTTATTTAAACAATACTAAATGCATAGAGTTAAATCGCTATTTTTGGTTATAGTAACATAGCCTTTTTACTATACTTGTACGAACATGCAGTATTTTTTTTTTTACTAAAAGGCGTTTATTTTGAGTAAATCAAAATAATTATTATAATTATTGTTGAAATAGTTTTTTATGAAATATTGTATCTTTATATGAATTCATATTTTTGTTTATCAAGTAAGTTTGGCTCTTGATTGCGCCTACTTGTTGAAACTCTGCGTACCCGGCACCTCCACCAAAAGTATAATGTTGCATTTGTTTGATGCGCAGTAGCCTTGTGGAAAGTTTTCTAGCATACTTAGTTGCCCCGCAACGATGCACTCTCGTGCCGACAAAATACGCACACAATGTAAATTTAATTAAATTGATTAATTAATTACAGTTTTTATAACCGAATAGGATAGACGTTCAACTAATAAATAAATAAGAAGCCAATAATTTATCTCGATCGTTTTCTCTATCGCGAAATGAATGTTTTTCTTCTTAGCAAAGCAGTTAAACCATGTTTTGCACAAGTGTTTATCCGCGTATATAACATATGTTTAAACACTCTTTGTTATGGCTTTTCGTTTTACTATTTGTATAATTATATATTTGTAAAAAAAAAAAATGTAAAACATATTGTCGGCTGTAGCTCTTACCTATTCAGATTCGAAGTGATGAGACCTACGGGATGTTTTCCCGGCCATTTAAATAATATTGGAACTGTTTATATTCCAAGTTCTTTTATTATTCACACTTACTTTTTGTTATTATTGTTTTTAGCAGCTCCGTTTCAAATATTTGAACAATTTTTAATCTACTATTTTAATACTAATCAAAAACTGTGTCAGATATTATTATAACTTTGTTTAAATTATAACAGTAACGTTGTTATAAAAAGCAATTATCTGCACTTAGAGCGCGATCAGTGCTGATTTTTCATTTTCAATTTAAATATTAATATTTGAAACCTAAATCCTTACTCCCTCATAAATGTCCATTATTAAAAACTTTGTGTACAATTCTGTAAAGAGTTTTCTAATCTGTTTTAAATTGATACAAGATACGAAATGTTGTCTGCAAAGTTAAAATATAGGTTCATATTGCGACATTATTATCTTCATAGGGAGTTTTGTTACCCACGTAGATATTGTATCCACTTTTCTTATGGACTCCTTGTCAAAATAAAATGGAAGTATAATAGTCCACAGAAAATTGGAAACTATTTAATAAGCAAATATAAGTATCATATTTTCGAACATGCTTACTAAAAAGCGAGAGCGAGAGACGAAAGAAGATTTTAGAGGCTGGATTTGATTGACGTAAAATGAATAACGTAAAATAAGAAACAAATAATAATATGTATCTTACTGAAATCAGTTCTTGTACTATGTATTCTCGTGAATACCTCTTCTTCTGACGAACATCCACAGTTTGTCTTTTATTTATTTATTTAATTGTATTATCTTATGGTACTCTTTGCGTAGTTGCTCCGTAAAGGTATACTTGATTTTTTTTATTTTTCGTATATTTCTCCCCCATCAGGTTTCTTTCTGTTCCCGGGGAACATCGTATCCTGGTTCCAATACGGTTTCCTAAACAGGTTCAAATACAAATTTATTATTTAAAAAAAAGTTATTTTGATTGATTTTCGATCGTCTACTCGTGCGCATCTCTACATGCTGATCGTTCCACACCACAACATCTCGAGTAGTCTCGCCTGCTCCCCTCTGGCACCCCGCCAACCCCAAGCAAGTCCCTGATAATCGCCTCTCGACCATGCCGCGGACCGTGTGGCGATGTTGCGGCGGTGTTCTGCAGTATGCTCCTGCGGTCCCGTCCCTCTGTGCGGCGGTGGTTATTGCAAACTTCATTTTGCGGGCGCCGTTCATCCCGCAGTTATTACTGTTGGCCTGCAAGGGGGAGTCGTGTGGTGTGATTTATCTGCGGAGGATTAGGGCTACCTCCACCCCCTCCAACCCCCCAACCCCTCCACGGCGGCGGCTTAATATACAACACTCGCCGAGACTTAGGGATACCTAGCATTAGAATAACGTAGTAAACGGAAGCAGTTTTCTTTCATCACAGGGAGAAAAAATACTACATTGTAGATTGAACTTTGTGAATCCTCTATGTACTCAATTGAATGTGAGTTAATGTTAAGTTCTTCGTTTTTTTTCTTTCGTTTTAACTTGTAAATAACAAGAAGGTTATGTACTTTTTCACGATGAAACTTGTAACGTGTTATATAATATGTACAATGATCCTCAGTTGCGCACACAATTTTATATTTTACCGAAACGAGGAAAAAGGCTTTAATTTGAAATAATGGCTTACTTTTTTGGTAGGTAGAGTTTTATATTCGTTATGGTTATCTTAAATGTATTTCACGGTATTAGCCTTTAAAGATTTCGTTTTGAGAAATTCAATAAATTATAATGTTGTCATTTTAATTATTTCATGTTATTAAATAATTAATCATTTTAGTTGTTTTGAGAAGTGCCATCCAACATATATTTTCTCTTGAAACGTCGTTATTCTATTTCTTTAAAATAATACATGCTCCATAATTTGATAAAGGCGTATCGAATTTGTGTGCTTTTGTTCAAATAATACCATCTAAGCTAACTGTATGTCTTATCTTGTTTTAAACATGTCACTGCAACCATATTGAATGTACTCACAAGTGGAAATTGTATTTTGTGGAGACTTTGTGAAACGGCGACCATACTACTCTATTGTCAATGCTTGTTTTATACATGAGTGACTATGTTGGTTGCAAATGCATTAACTATAATGGTTTTAAGCCGTGCATTAGTATTAATTAACACGGCACTATGATCAATGAGGTTAGCCATTTGATGGACTACTCAGCAATAGGACACTTTTTGCTTCACATTTCGTCAAGCTTCACCATATAATTCATTTGTAATCTTGTTATTAAACGCATATACGGGATTTAAACTTAACGTGTAATTAGATTTATTAATTTTTAATAAATTATTTAAAAATTAAAAATTAACTTTTTTTAAGCAGTGCACATATCACACACTGTCTTAGTTAAAAGTTTTAATCAACTTTGTTTACCTGCTATCAAGAATTACATGTTTTAAGTTATAACGACCAAGATTTTGTATTGTGGAAGCAATATGCCCAAATTCAACTTAGTTACATAATAACTTGTCAATGGCTGCAATTGGGCGTTGAAATAGAGTTATTGAATAGGTTATAAATCGTGGAAAGAAAGAATCTTATGTTTAATTATATTTTACTATTATTATTGTTGAATTTTTGATACACCATGTTATGGCCAAATTATAATGTATAAATTCAAAGAAAGAGAGTATAAAATTTAATGTGAATGCGGTCATCAAGTACACTCTATGAGTGCCAATTTTCTAGCATTTGTCAATATGGCAAACACCTTAAACATTATTAATACTAAGTTATTACAGTTCGAGTCGAATATATCCACTTTTTCAGTGTTTCCCATTTGTAGCTCAATACTTTATCGTTCATATTTATTTTCCTAGATTTTATATGGAAAATACATAAAACCCACCTCTATTTTATTACATTATGCTTTCTGCATTTGTAATCAATACCGAATATATAACCTATATAACACGGTAGGTATATCGCGCCCTAAAACATGATTCATTGTGCTGTATAAATCAGCTGTAAATTCATATAACTTCCTGTGCTCAGGATTTACCTCCATTAAACAATGAACTCACTCGAAACCTTGGGGTGGTTTGTCGATGTTTGGTTATTGTAGGTGAGGAAATGTGGAATTCAGCTTGGGTACTGTAGTCAGGTTTGTTGGTATTTACTTGGTTGCTCTATAGCCTATGAATTCAATTTTTTAACCTTATTGAATGCGGCATTGATGCCATTTTTCTTCAATAAGTAAAATGAAAAAAACATCATACGTTTGAAACTGCACAACATACAAATTCCATTAAAATATACAACACTGCTGCTAATAATAACTGGTTGTTGTTGTGTGATGGTTTTTATTATGATATGTGAAATGGTTTTGAGATGATTAATTGAAGATAGAAAGTAATAAAACATTGAAAATAACAAAACATTAAATAAAACAATATAACCACTATCTTAATCATGTTCTTCGTAGATGTTTTTGTGTTAAAAAGCTTTTCTAAATCAAATTAATACGTTGTTCAATTTATAGAAAATTCACTTTTTCCAGGGTGAATTTTAAGTTCATTCAAACGTGATGCTGATTTGTTCGCAATGTGCGAGCGTTAACAGGTGGAACTTTTAAAATGCGTCAATGTATTAACACATTTCAAAGGCAACGAGTCGACTGATTGGCTCAAATTATGTTCATTTTTATCCCGACTTCCACGTGAAAGCTATTTCACGATACTTTTACATTGCTTTATGTTAACTAGACAACATAGTCGCCTATTGTGAGACCAATGATCACATTTATATCTTGGACATGGATAATTTTATTTCACGATATAGATATCTCGGTTTCTCTACTTCGATATCTCGGAAATCGATCGATATTTCGATTGTTTTTATTTCGATATTTCTATTCAACTCAGGCTCATGAAAGATGGAGATACGAATAATATGAGTTTACTTGATTCTCCATGCATATTACAAAAGCTTATTATAGAGTTAATGGAAATGGTATATCACGGAAAACATTCTCTGACAACGTTGTTGCCTCCGCATAATCCAATTCATAATTAAATCCACTTCCTCTACACGATATAGTATTTCGTTCATCGCCTCAGTACATAAACTTTAGATACCTACCCACTGGCTATATATTTCCATTAGAGTTTCCATGTATTTTGTATTGAAGAGCATATATCTTACTCATTATATTCATAATTTGCGTTTATATTTAATTGGACTACATGATTCCTTTTAACATCAACCATTCGTTAATAATTTCCGCATTTCATCAGCAATTTCTCTCAATATATTGTTTAAATAACTTGAATTAAATAAATTTTAATGACCCCGAGAACACACTATTTACGGACAATATTTATTCAAATAAAATTTAATTTTCGAAATCCATTATACAAATTACGTATTAGATTCCACCTCTAACGTGTCCGTCCCTGTTAGTGTGTTTGTCAAGCGCTCACACCATGTTACTATGCGGTTTTGATATAAAGCGAGAGTTTGTCCGTGTGTGTACATTGGGAGTACTCCGCATTCCATAACACTAAACACTAGCTGGCTTACACGTGACATACGGCCGGCCATAGATTCTGATAGCTCAGGTCAAATTAGAGAGACTCTAATATAATTTAATTAGTATGGTGGCTAATTACTTGTGGACAAGGGGTCGTTTAATTAATTATTTATGCGGATATTTGTCATAGGAATGGGCTAGTAAATGTACGCTGCTTCAAGCATAACGTTGTTATTTATTTGTTGCTACTCGGGGACAAGGAGATTTTAATTGTAATTATTGAATCCTATTGGGGAAGGTAACATTAATTAGTTTTGCTCTGTTAAATGTATTATATGTTGCGTTAGTTGTTTATTAATTAGACGATTAGGGTTACGAATTTAATGTTTAATTCATTATATACGTTATGCAGTGTGTGTGAATTTAGTTTGTTAATTATATAAATGATAATAAGAATCGACACAAAGCTTATAGTTTTGTATATGCAATAAGTTGCTTTTGAGATTTGATTTTACGAGTCCACAATGAAGATATTGCCGTTTTTAAAATTTTCTTCTATATGCTTCAATATGATTAAAAGTTCAATAAACTTATAGAAAATATTTCAATGAAGACGTATGCGTGGCGTATATCAGGTATCTGACATATTTGGTTCCAAATACGAAACATGTTTTCTGCAATATATTGTTGTATGTAGTAGGATTTACGGTATTATTATATATTGTTTTTTCATAATACGTATTCGTGTATATATATTGATTTGTTTATCTTTTTTGTTATAGTATTTCTACTTAATGTGTATTTTTAGGCGTTTGTCAAGTAGCTACAATTATGAGTCTATACTCGTCAAAGCAAAATAATAAAATACGTTGGTAAGTTGTTTCAACATACATTTTGACAATTTGTTTCTGTACTTAAAATATTATATACACATTTCGACAATTTGTCTTCGCTTACTTTCATCTTAAGTGTCCATCAAGGTGTCAAAAGCTGTGACATCCCTGTGCTTATATTGAACGCAGTATAGCATGTTCCATGTTCTCATTAAACAGGTGTAGGGTTCATCATGAGAGGATGGATCGAGTCGAAAACCAAGGTTTCTCTCTCGTGTTTCACGTGAAATCTTCCCTAGAAAACAAACGAAACGCGTAAAACACCACTGATGTTGTTTGATCACGCACGTTGTGTGTGTGTTGAAGGGGTGAAATATCGGAGAAATCTCGCGCTTTGATCCCGTGAAAGTCAATCTTTAAACAACTATTAAAAAGAACCGGGGAACAAACGCAACGTCTCATGTTTACTCTTGAAAGCCGCGCATGGCTTAGCTGGTGTTAGTAAAACTCGAGGTTGATATAAGTTGACTTTCACCTTTATTACCGTCTCGCATGGAACGCTGCATGTCAGCACGACCTTTAGGTTATTATGACGCGGATTTGTTGTTTTTAATTATTTTTGGTAATTGTTTGTCTGGGGTTATTTTTATCCTGGTTAACTACTTTGGTCTGGGTTTGAAATTTCTGTCTGATACAATTTTGTTGATATGCCTACTTTTTCGTGTTGCAAAACATTTTGGCCGCTGTGTTCAAAGAAATTAAGTATCGCTTGTGTTAAATACCCATTAAAAATACTTCGAATCTTAAATAACTGTTTTTAATTGCCATGCTTATCCTGTTCGATGTCGTGGTAAAACCTTGCATTCAGAAATATTTCTATGCACAACAAATTTATTGCTGAAATAAGTAGGTATTAAGTAATTAGCAATTAGTCTCCCTTTTCTCGTTATTCATATGTGTACTTAAAATCCTTTACAGCGTATTGTCAATACTTTTAAACTATCTGTCCTTTAACTTAAACGTATCAGAATTTCCTTGGTATATTTTACGTTTATACTATCCTACTACTACTACTTACTATCAAATTTTATCTGCCAATACTTTATTAAATTTATGTCACCGTTCATCAACATGAAGTATTGTGATCAATTTTTTCAAAATTATTAGGAATAGAAATTTAGTTTCACCTTCATACCAAATTTAACTAGAAAAATGTTAACTTAAGCGATAGCGAAATACCACCCTTTCTCTTTTCATTCCAAATGTCATTATTTTTCTCCTTTTCTTTGTCCATTATTTTGCTCGTTGACCCTTTAAGAACGTGCCCTTTGTGCCCGAAAACACAAAATGTAACCCCAGATTCCTGGCGTGATTTCAATAACAATCCTACACCGGTTAGGTCCAGGATTTATACACACGCTTATTATGCATCTCATGCACGTATTCGATTGTAGTAGGAAAATTACGGGAATCACAGGAATGAAGATAAAGCCGACCGCCTTATTTGAGCCAGACAGAAGTAAGAAACACATTTGAACACCGCAGAACGACCCAATGGCACTAAAGATTGTGTTTAAGATAGCGTTCTCTGGTTTGCTGTGTGTATTGTTAAACTTGTAATGGAAATATAAATGTGAGGCTTTACTAGGAAATTGTTGTAGTGTTCGTTTTTCATTTGCTCTTTCCGACGCGGTGACAGAAATTGCCTGGAGAGGTGTTATTATATGTGAATGAACTGTGAAAGTACCACTCAATTGTAGTTACATTTTGCTTTCTATTATGTGTGAGAAGTTTTTTATTTTTGTTTATGCCGTCTACTCCATAGCGACCAATAAATAAACACGGCTTCACGAAATACACTAGAATTTGTTGAACAATTGGAAATTGTTATTTCCAGGAAATATAATATAATCTAAAACCAATGAATTTTTTAACTTTATGTCAGACCATTATGCTTAAAAGCTGTTTTGTGATTTGTGTAACTCGAAACAGTACCAAACAAAATATATCTGGGAATTTCATGTAAATCACTTCATAAATTAATAAAATTCATCTCAGGTAAGTATATATTTTTTCTAAAAGTCGTATGTATCAATTTACCTTACAACCCAAAAATGTTTAACACATTCATATTAAATCGGGATTGTGGAATTTGGGTATATATCCAACACAAAAAATTCGCTTTGTTTGTTTGTTTCTCCCAATACAAGTCCCAAAACACAGCTTTCCAAATTTAAACGCGCTTCAGTTACTTTAGCCGAGCTTGAAATATTGTAGATTTTTTCACACTTTACTATTAAAATTTTTAATTGTCTGTATAATACAATTTGCAAAGGACACTTTAACTTCAAGAAGCTTTATCCTTGTATGTAGCCCCTCTACTTCTACTTTGTTCACCACTGAATTTTATCTCTAACTTTCTAGCCATGTAGAACCTACAATAAGGTAGTTCTAAGCCCCTTTCGTTCAACCTGTATTTATCTCACAGCCTTGTAACCATGTAGAACCCACAGGGCAGTTGTCTCAATCCACCGCCTTCTGTACGCCCCTGGTTTGTATCTCACAGCCCTCTAACCATGTTGAACACCCGCTGATATCTCTGCAAGGCGTGTCTAACCACGTCTCTACTACGCCCTGTCTCCTCACAGCCTACTAAAGCCGGCGTGTAGTACACGTCTGAACACGAACGCTCTGTGCTATTGTTACTAAGCGGCTGTGTTCTCTTCAACAACGACGTTGTGCACCGTATCAACTACTCAGCGCAACCTTCTCAACGCCACCGCCTTCTAACCATGTAGAACTCAACCCCGCCCTGATATCTCCTTGCAAGGCGGTGTCTCAACCCACCGCTCTCTAGCTTGTACGCCCCTGTCTCCCTCACAGCCCTCTAAAGCCGGCGTGTAAGGTACACGTCGAACACGATACGCTCTGTGCTATCTGTTTACTAAAGCCGGCTGTGTTCTCTTCTCAACAACGACGTTGTGCACCGTATCAACTACTCAGCGCAACCTTCTCAACGCCACAGCAAATCTCAAAGAGTTCAATAAAAAATATATATTGAGAATTTACCAAACTTATTTTTTTTTACAAAACGTTAATGCGGAAAATGTAAAGATGTACGCCTACTTGTATATTTGCTACATCAATTCTCTCTGCTATTGAATTGTATATTTTACTGAGATAGGATTCTTTTTAAACAGCATGAGATTTCGTTTGAGATCCCTTTTTTGTAAATCTCCGAATGGGAATTTTTTATTTTATATGGTATTGTGTGCGCACTTGCCCTTGTAAGCTTTTCCCTATGATTTCGTTTAGAATCGATGCGATACAAGCTGTTACGAAAGCCTGAAGGTGAATATAAAATCTTCCATATGTTAGTTATGTATTTCCATAACCTTTTCCGCTTCGAACGAAGAGTGTATTTTTGCCTCCTCGTTTCCTTGTATCTTCGTGGGTATTTAGAGATATTTTAAGGCGATCACTGTCGACTTATTATACTACACATTTTTAGTGAGAAACCTACGGAAAATATTGATTCTTTTTCACATTAATGCTGTATGTTATGTAGTCATTGAACCACCAAGCAATGTTGCCAAAAATTACCCAAGCGTTATGGATATGTTATTTAAAAATAAACGTGACTTCTTTGGTTGGAAATAATTTTATACGCTTCGTATTTCAAATAAGATGTTTATCCTTTCTGGTTGTTTGTTTATTTTACCCCCATTATTTTTTATCATATTTCCTTTGCATATATATATTATTATCATTATCAACATGTCGATTGTCACAACCTTTGTTAACTTATTTTATCGACAATTCTTATGCCTGTTCATTTTGACATGATTGTCTTATTCTTATGTCTCATTCACATTCGATATTTCACATTTTTTATAATCAATATTAAAGTAGATAAAATCTCACAGAAAATAGTGATTTGTATTTATATTTATACTGTATATTATGTAGTTAGTGAACAACCCAGCTATGTTGCCAAAAATTACCCATTCGTTATAAAAAACTGACTTCTTTGGTTGGAAATAATTTTATAAGCTTTGTTTTTCAAACAATATTTTTGTTTGTTTGTTGGTTTTACTCCATTATTAATTTCTCATCTTATTTCCCTTGCATATTAATACTATTGTCATTATGAACATGTCGATTGACACAACCTTTGTTTACTTATGTTATCGACAGTTCGTATGCCTGTTCATTTTGACATATCTCAAATTCCGATGTCTCATTCAAACATTCGATATTACATATTTTTTGCTACACCCTTTATTTTCTCTTCAAAAGACTCTGTTTGTATCCGCGAGTGTAGCTTGCTTGAAGGTGCATCGTGCACTAAGGAAATACATGCACTCTACCCTCCCGACTCGAGTAGTAATTCGATAAGATGTGATTGAGTTATGTAGGGTTAGAAGACCGTGAAAGCTCTTGGCTCGTATGGAAATAGGTTATAAATCAGAACTCGGGATGCAAAAACGTTGAAACTACGTTCATAAGATAACCATATCTAACTTTATTTAATTTTTCTCTATTTTTGACTATATATCTTGATTTCCCTGAGCAACATGATATTCTTTATTATCTCATTGAAATACGTTACTCTAGATATTTCCTTAATGCTGCAGAGAACTTCTGCTATGATGTTTGATTTAATGCTGGAATTCTACAACCTTATTCTAGATGTTTACATGAATGCAGTACGATGTCTTTTCTTTGTATTTGACTTTATTATTGATAAACTAGTTATATCAGTTCGTTCATACACAGTTCATGATCATATATTTACTAATTAATTCCTGGCCCATTTCGACATACATTTCCTAGTAAGACAACTCTAAAATAAGATCCATTCGACATTTCAAAAGATTTTATGAAATGATGATGCTTTTATCTGAATTGCAAAGATGTAGTGTGTGCTACACTCTTAGATAGCCTAGTCTCAAACTTCTTGACGCCAGCAAATTATCAGAGGGGCTGAAAGCAACGATTGCAACTAAAATTGTTTGATTTTGTATGTTTTCTACATACGCATGTTCCTTATAAAACTGACACGGTAGTTAAAACAAGATCTTGTATTGTCCGCCCCCTAAACGTATACTTTCCTAAACATGCATTTTATTTTCAAATAAACCACCATATCAGCAACAAACGTCTTCTTTCCTTTATGCACTCATGTTCACACTTTATAAATACATACAAAATAATCACATTGTCTCACTTACTTGCAACATGACTTTTTTCAACGTAGGAGTTACGGGAGATTCGCTCATTATCACTTTTAAATATACCCCAATCACACATGTTTTAACTTCTCAAATTTAATTTTAGCAACATTTTACTGATTCATTTTTAATACCTTTGGGATCGTTTTGCTCAAGGTTGTCATAATGTTGATATTTCTTGTTATTTTATTTTTATAAGGTTGGCAGTCACCAAGTGTATTTGGAGCTCTGCTCTTTTCTGCCATCCTAGCCATACATTTAATCAAT
Source organism: Sweltsa coloradensis (assembly GCA_024449915.1). Lineage (NCBI taxonomy): Eukaryota > Metazoa > Arthropoda > Insecta > Plecoptera > Chloroperlidae > Sweltsa > Sweltsa coloradensis. The sequence continues at coordinate 188,411 of JAMZAV010000611.1, forward strand.
TAATGTGTTGCGGAACAAATATATTATTCTACCAATTCAATGCGATTGTGCTGGTTACAAAGTCTTTACTTACTACAGGACTACCCTACAGCAAACCAACTTTCTACATTTCCCATAACTAACATTTGTTTTACTTTTTCCCATTCGACCCTAATATAATACCTCATTACTCACAATAAACGTCAAATGTAATTTATATTTCTCTACTGTATGTGCACTTAATCCAAATAATATATTACACCTGAAAGTATATATTCATGTTTACATGTTTAATGTCTATTTATTACGACGTATATGCGTAATACGTCAGTGAATTAACATATGTGCATACATTGAGATAATCTTTCTTGTCTTTATGCACTGCGTGTTTTCTGGTTTATGGCCTTGTTTACATGAATATCTCGCTGCTACTGTGCAAAGTCCACATCAATGTGCTATCTCTACAACCATATTGGCACAATTAAAAACATTACCAACCTAATCGAGTATCTAAGGCAAACATTATCGTTGAACCAGTTCATTGATGTTATTGTAATGCACTTTTTAATCTGGAAACTTTCTGTATTTCGTTCGGTCACTCTGTGCGGCTAGTTCAAAAGGGACAATTTCATCCCACCCGGCACCTCCACAATTTCATCCCACCCGGCACCTCCACCAAATACATAGTTTTTGATTTTGTTTCCTTTGACAATCTGCTGATAAAGTAGCTTTGCTCCCTATTTTAGGTAAGCCTACACTCGCACTGTTATTGTTTCGGTCTTTAAGCCTTTATTTAAAAAATCCTATTTTTTCGTTACGATAGGAGTAATTTTAATTTTTAATTAAATCGTTACCAATTTGTCGTAAGAATCGTATTATACAAATTTGTTGTACCAAAACTACTATTTTAACTATTTACTTCTATTCAGAAATTAAAAAAGTCCGCCCCAACCGGGAATCGAACCATAATTAATTTAATTAATTAATTAATTAATTTCTGAATAGAAGTAAATAATATCAATTACACCTACGGGAGTGTTTCCCGACTAAAAAAATCGAGAAATACTATTTAAACATTTGACATTTGATTTGATTTGAACATTTTATATTGGCCACCGGTGGGTTTTCCCTTACTGATTATTGCCTAGGGTTTTTATTGTATTTCTCACTTTTTCCAGTCACGATAGGAGTAATTTTTAAATGGGTGTTACCGATTTGTCGTAACAATCCTATTCTTACCAATTTGTATTGCCAAAACTACTAATTGAACATTCTAATATTGGCCACCTGAAGCATAGTTAACTTGCTAATGCATGTGGCCCGCACTAGCTAACCGCTACAAAGATATTATGTTTGTTTAAGTTAATTAAGTGGGCCTCGGTTAGAAGCAGCATGCAGAGCGCTTTGTTGAATGTAATACGAGTGCCTTGCGAGATTCGCTGTTTCAGTCACCTGAGCCATTGATCTAAGATTTCCGTAAGACGATATTACTGGCGAAGTAGTTGCGCGCAGCAAGCGCGGTGCGTGTAGCCTGAGAGTAGGGGTAAATTTCTAGTTGTTCCATGCGTATAACTGTATTATTGCATTGTATTTCAGTGTTCAATTTTACACACACACAGTCACAGTTCATTTCGTAAGATTTATTTATTTGCAAAACAAACATATTAGTATGATAACAATCTTTGTAAAATGGGTTTAATGCCAAAAAACAAAGCATACTATTAATAATAAATATGCCTACCTAAATAGTAATAATAATAGGGTAAAATATTAATAAAAACCAGTATGTTGTTTAATGCAAAATGTACCATTATTGATGATAATCAATCAAATATAACGTTTGGTTTGTATGTATTTTATTTATTTCTTTAATGTTTGTCATATGCAGGTTTTAACACTCATTTACAATGGAGGACAGTAAAGTAATGTAGTATTTAGTATGTGTAAAACTGTCACCCAGTGGATTTTTCATATTATTTTTGTTAACATGTATTTTATATCTTGCTTTGGCATTGACTGGCCTTAAATTATTAAATTATTTTTGTCTCTTTGTTATGGTTGTTTTCATATAGTGAAACTTTCTAATGAACTTCACATTGCACACTTCTTCATTGGTCTTAAAATCTCCAATTTATTGTTATTTATTAACTTCAATTTATTTGTTTAAAATATATTAGTTTAAAACGTGTTTTATATATTATATGTTTTCTGTTTAAAATATAATTATATTACAATGATTTGTCGTCGTATTTAGACATTGTCTAGTTGTAGCTAATATTTTCTCGCTTGCGGTGTAAATGATTTATTCATAACGGCATAAATGAAAACCGCCGGGCGTAAAATGAAAATACTCGACGCAACGGCAAACAAAACCTTTGCATTATTTCCTTCCCGGGTGGGAGAGCGAGGATGTTGTAGCTTCTGTGTTTGGTTGATCGGGTTCGTATAAGTAACCGAGGAATCAAACACACGTAGATCGTAGATGTCGTCGTGTTTACATCACCACATCACGAGGTCGAGGTTGGCTTTCTTACACTTCCTTGGTTACGGATCGCGTTGCTAGGACTCGCCTCTAAGCCGAAGCTGTGAAGCGTATGGACTAGGATTTTTATTTTTTAACATCTATAGTAGGCTAGATCCGCAGTCTCCGCACAGGCTCGAGCGTACCAAATTGAAGCGTCAATCTAACCTTTTCAAAATGGCGATTTGGCGTTTCAATTAATTTTATGCTTTACATTATGTTTTAATTGGCATTAAGTACTTTTCTGGGATTATTTGATATGGGTAAGACGTTAATGCATAAGGGAATTTAGTAATCATCTGGTGTTAATGGCTAATATGCTCTCCTGTCAACCTGCTTTAACATTCAAACTCGCCTTTTCAAGATGGCTTTTTACTGTCACGGAAGTGCACCAGTGACTGGGGATCTAGCCTACTATAGATGTTAAATATCATTGTTATGGACAATGTGTTCGGCTCGAATGCACAGTGATCTTGAGTTGCATTATTTATTAACATACGACGGTAGATTTTACAGATATTTCGTCGTCCCTGTCAAGCTTAACTTAAATGATTTCTTGCTAATTAATAATTGAAGTGTTTAAAAGTATCATAGTAGAGGAGCAAGATGTATGATTTTGGCTCTCGTGGAAGAGTTACACGGTCAACGGCACCGTACAAAGGGATTTATAAGAAGTATTTGGGACATAGGTTACATCGTCGGAAATACTGCAGGAGGCGTCGGTGGCGTCGCGACGCTAGAAAGAGAAGACTTTGTAAGAACAATTTTCTTAGTAGACTTTTGTATTTGTTTACAGTAATTTCAATTTTTATCTATAATCTTTTTGGTCTTACTATAATATCACTTTTCTTTGGAAAATTAATGCGTTATTAAATAGCTTTCTTTGGTAAAAGAACCGCTTACCTCTTATTATTGTACAATTTTATTTTAATCACTTATAAGATAGGTAATTGTTGATCATCCTTTTGTCACTCACGACACATCTTCTTTCGTGAATAGCACTAAGACACTATTATTAGGAACGTAAAAGACTTGCTCAATTAACTTTTAAGTATCAATATTAGAATTAGTTCTTGTATGATTTTTGAAACAAGTAATCGCGTCAATACGTTATATTGTATTTCTGCAATCAAGGCTCAAATTTGTTTGTACAATAATATAGCAATTGTGTACATCTTTAGATGGTTAGTCGGGAAACATTTCCGTATGTTGAATTGTTAATATTTAATACAATCCAGAAATAGCAAAGTCCACCCCGGTCGGGACAGATTTTGTATGTGTTTTAGTATATTTTTTTCTTATATATTTTATATTTCTTATATTTTTTAAATCGTCTTACTTATTCTACTGAATTTTTTTAAATATTTCCTATTTGACCTGCCTCTATGTCGTATGCTCGAGTTCGTACGTTCGTGTTTTATCCATATTGCATAGAAAACATTCTCATGTACCTTTAGAAGAGCCTTTAAAACATTTCCCTGTAAAGAAGTATTCTTAAACTTTCCCTCCCTCATATCTTTCATGTCGACACTCTCATACAGGCACCCTTATGTTCGCCCAGTTAGCGGAACATTTGCTTCCCCTAATTGCCGTGTTTTGTGTCAGCAGAATGAGTGACACAGCTCCACGGCGGTTACGTCTATTTATTCCATTTCACACCCACTCACAACTCAAGATCACTCTTTTTCCATTGGCTCATTTAATTAATTTTTTTCCCCGTTTATTGTCCACGCTCGTTATTTTAATGCAGGGAATGAATGTTTGTTTTATCATTTTCCCCTACCGTGATATTCTCATTGGCCAGTGACCCGTGAACACACCCCTCAATGTACAGTTTTCATAATCTAATGAATGATACTTCAAACGACCGATGTATACAACGTAGTTATTCAGCACACCCCTATGTAAAACATTTCAGTGTGCGCACATCGGCGATAACAGATGATTTCATCCGCTGAAGAGGTTTGACTCTGATGAAGGGAAAACGACCACTTTTGTTGTTTGTCGAGGGTTCAAAACTCAAAAGTGAGGTTGAAATTTAAAAAAAAGCAATTTTTTGTCGCCGTTTATTTGGAACGAAATTCCTAATTGTGTATACAGAGAGTAAAACAACAATAATCCTGTTTGTCTATTTTCATTTATCTCTCTCGAATAACACGATGGTTACCAGTCACAACGATTAGCATAAAACGTTCCCATCAACTTAGCTCGCTAATTTCACTCGGGTTAAACGGGAGAGAGGCAGGCGGTGAGTTCATTAAACGTGTTTACGCCAGTCCTGTAGTCGTAATGAGGGAGACGTACGTCAACAACTAGATCATCATGGCTCATGTACTAATTGCCTTCAAACAGTTGTGGCCAAAGTCTATTGTCGACGAGTTTGTGATTGTCTAACAGATGTTACTAGACATAAAATCACGAACAGGCCTCGTCTTTCAATTTACGCCTTATCGTCAAACGGAGAAAATTTCGTTTTTTCCCTGACCATAATACATTGAAATAGTGTGACATCGCATGAACACCCGCCCTAGAAGATTTAAGCAGCCGACTATTTTTGAATAATATTGTGCTGAAATTGTTAGATTCGTCAACTACCCCGCTGAGATGGATTTTTTAATTTCTGGACTGATTTCCCCCAAAAAATACAAAACAGTTTGTTTAAAGCCAAGTTGGCAACGCCCTATACTAGTGACTTTCTAGTAGAAGGCTATTTCAGCGTACATGTTATGTATCGAATTTTCCCTTTATGTTTTATATGCCAAATACAAAATTAGCAATAACTTCATGATCTTTAATTTTTTGTCACGACGCAGCACGAAACAAGTATATTTATTATTATTATAATTTGTATACTTTTTATATTATTTATTTATTTAACGCCTATCCTACTCATTGTCAATCTCTATTTAACATGCCATATATAAAAAATAAAAAATATGAATGCAAGAGCAACAAAAGAAGCATCTGTCCCCTTAGTACTTTCGTACATGTTACCTTTTTGCACAATATCCCCACATTACAAAGAATGTCAAAAACTTGTTTATATTATCTGTAATAACTTTGAATTTCAATCGATTGGAAGATGATGTACCGATTATCGATATCCAATAATCTATGTTACGAATCGAAATCCAAACGCTTATCGTTTATCGATTGCCATTTGCCATCAGCGGTGAAAACCAATCGTACTCTAGGGCGTATGCCATCACATCAATGTTTGTATGGGTTACAAACAACACAAACCACCGTCATTCAAGGTTTTATTTACGATAATAGAGTCGTTTTGTTACTGTTCGTTTGTATTTAACCATCGGGCATCGGTTGTTCGCTTCGTGTGATCATGAGATCGAATGGCTAGTCGCATATTTTCCCGAGAAGCCGAGATTTTGTAACTTTACTATACGTTTGTTTAATGTGAAGATAAATGAATTAACGTTTACATAACGGGCTTGTAGTGTATGGTGTGGTGGTTTCGATCAAAACACCGCAAAGCACTAAGTCGATGGTCGTTGAGTATCAATGATAAAAGTACATATGGGGGTTTGATGTTTGAATGACCTAGAGGAAGCTGCAATTTAGAAGTTGAAATTCCATGTGCTAGTCTCCACTACAAAATAATGTAAAAAAAAATTGATAAAACAAAGCCTACAAAAAGCAACAAGTACGTAACATTTTATGGATAAGCATGGTTTACCGGAGCTTTCAAAACCAATCGTTTTATTTCAATTGTTTTTTTATTCTTATTCACATAATAAATTATTTTTATCCGTCGTCTGTGTTTCTGTCCGTTCGTAAAAACGCGCCGACGACGTTTGTGTTTATTTAACAGTGTAAAAGATATTTTTGGATTTTATTGAAACTTATGTGGATGTGTCCCGCAGGTTGTGAATAAATTCATGGGTGTTCTTTCTAATAAACCGTTAAAGCATCAACGTGTTAAATAAACAAAACACAATAACAATAAGTAAAATTGTAAAATCAGAATTAGTTGATTTTAAAACTCCCTCCACCAAAATATACTTTAATTAATGCGAATAGTTTTGATAATTTTCTTAACTTTTTCATCTATCTGTTGTGGGCTTTGCTCTTCTTAAGATGCACGTCTCGGCTTTCATAATAACGACCTGTTACTTTTGTGTATTCTTTTTGAATTTTAAATGATTTTATGTATTAGTAGTAGTGTGACATAATGTTGGATGGGCTTTGCTCTTTTCTATACCCGTTAACGCATTCACTACACGTGTTAAATAATAAATTATAAATAAACACCGAATAATAAGAGGAAATGCAGAAATAGTTTATTTTTAATTTAATTTACATATTCAAATGTAATAAATTGTAAATTGTTTTTAGAATAATGTTCTTCACTTTTTCTTTTTGTGAGGGGACTTGGAGCTTATCAGAAAGATGCAGGTTGGCTTTCACGAATTTTCAGATGCCCTAACACTGCGTGTTCTTTAGTCCACCCTGTACACATTGTTCATCCCCTATTACGCATTTTAATGTTTGTTTTTTGTTTCATCTCTTGATATTTTTTAAATTCTAGAAAATAACTCGTAGCACAAAAACGGCCATTCAAGTACTTTCATCGTGTAAATGATTCTCTGGGGATAAGGAATAAAGTTAAAAATTAATTTAATTTGCGATTCTGCAGGCAATTGTATTAAAGTTATATCGTGCTAACGTTAAGTAATGATTAAATCATGTATAATCATGTGCGCATCATTATAGTACACCAGGCATAAGAAATAAATCAAGGGCTGGGTATTGTAACCCCTTGATTTACTTCTGACGCCGGGTGTACATGTGCAAGCATACTTTTTAAATTCGTATGCACATAGTTTTCGTTTTGAATATCTGACCCCAGTAAAAGTTTTTTTTTATCTTGAAAAAAATTTTGATGGCGTGCTAAGCATTTTGAAAAAATTCTGAAAGGTTTCATGCCGTGTTATTTCTGACCGTTTCTGTTTATATTAATTAGGTCGTATTTGTTTATTATAATTTTGGATTTAAAGCAGTTTTATGTTTTTGTTTGTTTGTTTTGCTATTATATTGTGAACCGCAAGGAATAACCAAAATTTTCAACTTTAACATAAGCACAGTTAGAATTATATTATCATTATAATAAAATAATAATTCTGGCAGATTAATAATAGCCAAGGCAAGAAAAAAACATGCATAAAAAAATTATTTTGAGATGATTCTTCATACTTTATACATATACTTCTTAATTTATATTTAATTTTAGTGTTCGTTCTAACTTAATTGTAGTTGTTATTCCGTGTCTTAAATGCAGTCTTGATGAAAAAGGTACAACTTTACTTTTTAAATTTACAATATTGGCGATTTTACTAGAGAAGAAGGTATTCACAAACTCTTTAATCTGAACCATCACTTGCTTTTATATGGATATATTTTGTGTGTCTAACCTCCCAAAGTTCAATCTGTGGTTTTAAGACTTGAAACGTTAACGAACGACTGTTCGAACGTGGAGCATGTTTTGAAGCTGTTAGGTCCAGGAAATTAACCGTTATCACCACAAGATTTAAAAAGTAATTTTCGTAAATGGTTCCGATATCTTTTTATAACCCACGATATAATGCGTTTCGAATACGTGTTTTATTTCCCCAATCCGAGAATAATCCCGCCCGTTATCGGAATGACCAGCTAGAGTTTATTACCGCAGGAAACACCAATTTAACAAATTACATTTATACCGTAAGTCGTGGAGGGTGGGGGCATGTTTGTTGTGGGGCGCGCGGTCGTGTTTCTGGGCGCTCAATCTTAATTTGACGGGTTATTATGTTGGTGGAGCCGAGGAAAAAGTCTGACGGGGACGGATGTCGTTCGCAGGACGCCGAAGACGTTCTCGCCTCAATTACCGTTATATGTTCGGGGAAGGTTGATGTACACAACATTCTGCTACGTCGTATGGAAATATTCCCGTAAATACAAGGAACAACCTAAATATCACAATATTCCGAATTTTGTTAATTTGAGTATTATTTCACACAATTGCATGACCCTCTTCAGGTGCCTAATTAGGTAATTTGGAGATGGGTAATTGTGAAGGGAATATCAAAGGGTTAAGATCTCGTCACTCACTCGTTGATTGCGCCGGGGCCTACAGGGTTGGCTTGGTCGCTTTGGTTTAATGTCCCCCACTGAAATTCAAATCAGTTATATGACTGAGTGGGTAGACTAATAGGAATTTTTGAATTTTTTATTTTTTATTTATCACAAAAAAAAAATACAAATAGTCTGTTTATCAACTTTAATTTCAACTTTTCGATCGATTGTGTCAACTTAAATAAATTCGATAACTTATGCCACAACTTGGATTATCAGTAACAACTTAGTAAACTCGATAATTTTTGCGATAATTTTTCGATCGATTGTGACAACTTAGTAAATTAACTTTTAAGGCTTGGAGTCTAAGCGATCGGTAACATTTGTGAAGGGGCCCTATTTACTAATTCGTCACTGTCGTTAGTCACTAAATGGTCCCCATGGTTTCAATTAGACGGATGCAGACGACGATCAGTGATAAGTACTATCAGATGGTAATATGCCAAATAACCTCTCTCTACAATGACGTCAGACACAGAATACTTAATCTTCTAATAGTTTAACCGGCTACAGCTTACTTAAACCCCCACCATGTATTACCCTCCTACCTGTACTTCCACTGTACGTGCACCTTAAAAACAAGACGCTCGTCCGAGATATATAGATCGGCAGTCTACTGTATATTAGCCCGCGTGGCGTACGTTGGCGTTTAAATTACTACTTGACCAAGGTAGCTACATTTGGAGTAAGTACGTGTACTTGCACTGTGTACCCTCGCCAGCTGTTACTCTGTGCACCAGCCTCGAATAACGGACGGGGAGAATTGCACCAATCTCTATGGTAAAATTGAGCTTGCTGAAGCACGTCTGCCCTATCTCGCTAGTGTTATTTACAATTCAACGTGGGCCGAGATTAAAGACGAGGTTTGTTAATATATTAATTAATTTGTATTTAGAGTGTACCCGCTCTGTTACGAGAAGTGATTTTCACTGGGGAAATTATCATTCGATTTATTGAGTGTACTTCGTTGCTAGGAAAGATCAATTCGAATCCTTATAAGAGAGAAATATTTTATCAGTGATCTCGATTCAACCATTTGTATTAATTTTTGTTTCAGAAACATTAATTATGCTGTGCTATTGAGAGGCCAACTGTAAAGTTTAAATTTATTTTGTATTTTATTTCGCTGTCAAGAAATCACAATCATTATCAAACACTTATTTTCTTGTAGGGATACACCCGTCTGTATTGACGATAATAATGTTGATTGTTCATAAACGTGACGCAATCTTATCTTTCTATAGAGGCCAGTATCAGGTAGGGGAGTATTATATGGGGCGTAAAGGGTGCAGGAGTACCCGAAGCTAGAAGTGAAGCTTACAGTTATTGTTCCACGATTGTTTCAGTCTTTACTATAATAGTGGAGGTGTCGAGATCACAAATGTGTATTAACTGTAAATAATATAACCATTTTGTATCATTCTTATTGAAAAGCAACGTTTACAAATCGTAAGTCATGTTTGGTTTTTACCGCGAGACGGGACACACCCACAGACGGACTTACACAAAAGTGATTCTAATAGAGGAGAATGTCCCTCATGTATTTACATGGTCTTTTGTTTAAACGAAACTAAATGGGGGATGCTGATAACATTTTCAGTATTGTGTTAGGTTTTTGAGAAATGATCAAAAAACAATAATTTCGAGTGGTATTAATTCCTCCCCTACATTAGGGTGTCTGTAGCACCTGTCGGGGCAGTGGACAGGTCAGTGGCCCGTGAACATCGTCTGGAACACCGGTCATGTCTAGCCACAGATCAAAGAGATATACCCGACATTCACACTCACACGTGCGTGCGTCGCACAGTCACAGTCAATCATGCAGAAGTCCGAACATTTCCAACTGATGTTCAGCGACGGGAGGTTTTTTATCACTAATTTGGTTAAATCAAATAATTGAATGATGAAGTAAAACGTCAGTCGTCAACTACATATTACTGAACTTGTCCAATTCGTTCGTTTCTAGGTTAGGCTATAGCGCCAATGGTGATCGTTGCAACTTACGAAGTACTCTCTTGTAATCGTGACAGTAACGTGTGACTATCGGTTGTGCAAATATGATTTTAATTTAATTAAAATTAAAATTAAATGATTCTTTGTCTTTGAATAACTAATAAATACAAAATGAAACATTAATAATTAGATATTTGAATTTCTAATGATCTTTAATTTAAATTTAAATTTAAAATTAAATGGCACTTTGAATAACTTATAACTAGGAAAACGCTTAAGTCCCGCCGCGTTGTTGGATGAGCGTAATTGGTGCATTGAGCTGCCTTCTGTTATGCGGATTTACTGTTGTTCTGTGAAAAAATCATTACTAAGTTGAAGATATTTTTAAAATTAAATTTAATTTAATAAAAAAATTAATTTAATTTAATAAAAAATAAACTTAAATTTTAATTTTTTTTAATTAATCGTAATTTTAAAAAAGAAAATAATCGTAAAATTTCGATTTCCATAAGAAATAATTATTCGATTGTGCTCAAATTTTACACGAATATATGAATTCATAAAATTAAGGTTCTGTGAAAAAATCATTACAATCGAATAAAGAATGTAGGTGTTATTTGTCAAAGAATTGTTTTAAAAAAGAAAAACCCCGTAAAATTGCGATTTTTATGAGAAATAATTATTTGATTGCGCTTAAATTTTCCACGAATATATAAATTCATAAAATAAAGGTTCTGTGAAAAAATCATTACAATCGGACAAAGCGTGTAGGTATTATCAAAGATTAGTCTTTGGTATTATCAATCGAAGAAATTTTTTAAAAATCGAAAAAAATCGTAAAATTGCGATTTTTATGGGAATTTTTTTTTCGATTGTGCTCAAAAACGTGGCAGTTCTAAGTTAAAAGATTTCGAAGACCCTCCATAAAATTCCACCGCAACCGGAGTAACGGTTTAGCCGAAATCGTGCTAACAAACAAACAAAAAAAACAAAAAAAAAGAAAAAAGAAAAGAAAAGAAAAAAAAAAAAAAAAACATTCCGGATTTTTTTCTCCAGTGTAGTGAAATGGAATCTTCGCTTCGCTCGCTACGCTCGCTACGCTCATCCAAATACAAAATTAAATTCAATAATAATAATAATAATTAGATATTTGAATCAAATTCAAGGAACATTTGTTTTGTTTCGTTTCTTCTGTTATTATTGAAAAAGAATGAATGCAAAAAATGAATTAATAATTTACTAAAAAATAATCACTCCTAATTTAAATCTAGAATTAAGTAGGGGAGAGCTACTTTTGGTCGGACCCCAAATATAGCGTGGTTTGTTATTATCTTCCTTGATTATAGAGACAAACAGGATTTAATAGTGCCCGTAGTTTTGCACCCGACTGTCCTCGTCGAATCATTCTCGTCTAGAAACGATAACTGCGTCCGTGTATTGGGTGTAGGCAAACATAGGCGCATTGTCACATTCAATTAGGATAATGTGTCTCTGTTTAGCCGGCCTCGTACCGTACAGTTGATGCTCAATCGATGTGGGGTGAACTGACTGGACGGCGGTCATGGCTCGATTGCAGAATATAGTTGCGATTGAGGTGTGCGCTTTTATGTATTCATGAGTACGAGGCGTCTGTTATTGTTCACGTGTCATGGAATACACCCACCAATATGATAACCACGCGAAATTACAGTTTTTTAGTCATCTTCTAAGAACGCTTTATTAAGGACAGTAATTAAGTTTTTACAGAAATTTTGATGTTATGGTTAGTAAACTTTAAATTTTAAATTTTATTAATCAAATGCATATTTAATTTAAATTATTGATTGATTGATTGATTGGATATTGCTTAACGTCTCAAATTAATGCACTTTGGCTATTCGAGACGATGAGTAGTAATAGATAGGGAGAAGGCGAAACCCGGTACCGGCACGTAGCCTAGTCCTTTCGAAAAGTACCAAGGGTACCAACGGCTTAACGTCCTATCCGAAAGGACGGTGTAACTTTGACAGTCATATAGGTTTCTCCACTAACCCGGACTGCCGAGCAGACGTCGAGGAGAACGAAGCCGTTACATTATCTCTCGAACCCTCCATCTGCTCTAACCATCGGTATACCCGTGAGTTTGAGGGCATAGCGGTCACCCACTCTACCCATGACCACGCCCGATTCTGCAGATTTATTGTTCGAGTGGGAACCGGTTAAACGACCTCGGCTAAACCGCTAACTCTTAATTTAAATACATTTCTGACTACTTGATTTCGATATTTTATTCAGGAATGATAATATTTCACACAAAACTACATTACTAGCTTTAATTTTTGTCCTCCTTTGTAAATCAGTTTTTTTAACTGCATAGGATAGACGTGTAAATTAATACATAACTTAACGCAATCAACAATAACTCTTAACATGTAATTATTAAACTCATTATTAATATATTTGGTGGAGGTGCCGGGTCCTGGATTTCTCTATCATCCAACCCAGCCCGATGACTGGTCGATGGAAGAAATCGAACTTTGAGATCTTTTCACTTCGAACCGACCGAGATATTTTACGTGTAACACATTTCAATTATTCTTTTAATTATACAGTGCATATAAACACTTTGAATCACTTATTATTGAAAGGGCGTAAGTCCAAAACATAGTTCTGAGATAATCAAGTAAATGTTCTTTATAATGCACCTTATTATTTTAGGCTCAAATTTACTTTTGTTTCCAGTAAAGGTATGGTATAGATTTATTGCGTTGAAAACATCAATTTAAAAATCACAACGTGTCGACGGGAAATGAATTTTAAATGTCGTGGACTTACGCCCTTTCCAAACTAAACGATATATTCAAATGGAAAAACATAGAAAAACACTTCTGCCCTTTCAATGCAAAACGATGCGTCTATTTCTCCGCTACAATATTACATAGCTTACTCAAACCCCATAATTTTGGACTTACGCCATTTCAATAATAAGTGATTCTATTAATATGTAATACATATTTGCATAAACGTTTCTCAGACAAAGCAACAAACATAACTGTGACATTTATAGGTCATAAATGTACTGAGCTTAATTAAATTGTTGCAATAAAACGTTTTTGCAGTTTAGCTCAGAAAATCATAGTTTCTGAATGGTAATTCCCTGTTAATAGCATCTCCAGTGTATTCTGTCATGATAAATTAAATTATATATTTAATATTGCGGAAGCAACGGCGAGCAGCAAACTTGAGACATGCGGCATCCTTTTGTATTCAGTCAATATTGAGTTAAAGCTCTATTCTGTATTAATTATGGTAATGGTCGCCAATGAACGCGGTCTGCCGCGCCATTGAATGGTTATATACTGTATACAGCCTCTCTCTCCCCCCCCCCCCGCAAAGAGCCATTTACAACTTGTGTGTGGTATTACATACAGGAGTGGACATTGGAAAATGAATAGAAGACATTTATGTTTAAACGTATATTCTTTATTTTATTGGATTCAGATAAAAAATACTCGAACTCGACACGTTTATAAAGGAGATGGAAGTTGAAATAACTAACTATTTTAAATTGATATTAGTTAAAACACTACGTATTTTTTTTAAAATAATCGTTAAATGACTAAATCAATTTGTTAAATTGTCCTTGAGATGCAATGGTTTATATTTTTGTTTGCCGAACTTACAAATTCATATTTCGAAATAATTCATGGACTTCCAGCACAAAAAAATTATGAAATCTTTCTTATTACTGTGATATATTTGTACCTACTTTATACTTTTTAAAAGCAATTTTTCGTACTGAAACGCACAGGTTAATTTAAAACTAAGCAAACTATACAAAACGTTGGAATATATTCATCTTTCTATTATCAACTTTCTAGATGTCTCATCGCGATAATTGTTTGAGACAATTTATTTGCTAGCAAGTTGAGATATTATTAGAAGGGTACTTCTTTAATATTCCTGCTAAAATATGTGATATTGAAATGATTAACCGTTCCTCTTCAGTCATTAGAAACCTGAGAGTGGGTAGGTTACATTCCCAGCACTAGCCTTATAGCGAGTCCTCTGAAAGGTTGACTTTTAACCCCTGCGGTTCATGATATCTGTTTGTCACCAACACCAGATCAAACCATTGTTCTCATCCCACTCCCGCATTTAATTCCCGTATAATTCTCAATTTTCCCGTTTCAATAGCCGTTTTAACACGTTTTGATTACTCTAATCCATTACATGAATATGTATGTTTGTTATTAGTTGTGAAACTTGGTGTACTTTTGTTTGGGGCTCCCGCTCTCTCGTCTGTAGGGGATGATTTTGTTTTGTCCTTTCACCGGGCTTCATTTACACGGTTCGCCAGATCGCCTAATTGAAGTTGGCGAGTCGACTGCGCCACCAGCCTCACTCATGGTAATGACTTATCATGGATTTCAATGCCTTATTCAGCGAACACGTCGCTTGCAAAGCTTGCGCTAACTTCGTTGGGGGTTTTAAACACGTGTACCAACTCTTCCGCATCGCTGTTGTGATTATTTCCTACGTTAAACGCATTCCCACAAAGTAATTCGCTATACAAAACTACTACAAATCTACGCTGTGTTTTGTATGTAATGTGGTTTTAAAGGGTATTGGACATGCGTTTTAAGCAAATTTCTCTTCGCTCGACTGACTTAACATCACAGTTTTCGTTACTTTACACAGTTAGAAAGGAAGCGAAAATGAAGGGCTTTATAGTGTCACACAAAACATATTAATATTTTACGATTCTGGTTTTGGTTTTAAAAGAATCCTAAAATTGACCGATTTAGTGAACTTTCTTAGGATATCTTCTGTATGATCCCTGGGCTGTTTCGTCGTGTCGATGATGAGGCACTGCTCGACGTTTCGCCACCCATGTTGGTGGCTTCTTCAAGAATGAAGAAGAAGAAGAAAAATTCTTGGAGAAGCCACCAACATGGGTGGCGAAACGTCGAGCAGTGCCTTATCATCGACACGACGAAACAGCCCAGGGATCATACAGAAGACATCTACGGGTCGTGAAAGCCTACAACATCTCATTTCTTAGGATAGTTTAAAATATTGTTTAGTTACGACTGTAGGGCTGTCTATATATCCTTGCTTGACATATGTAAAGTTTGCCGACATTTAATTTAAATTAAATTGAATTTAAGCATGGTGATTCAGTAATAACTCAATTTGAGTTGAGAAATGTCGTTTACTCATTCTCCCTTGGGTGTATATTGTAACCTCAATTTCACTTCTGGACTGTAAAGCAAATCGATTAATGTCACTTATTAATTAATATTACTCGCCTCACGTGCTGCTGTCTGACATCCGTTCCATCCAGTCCGGCATAACATTATTATTGAAATAGCAGAAAAGAAATAAAACCTAAATAAATAAATAAACGGATCCCCAACGTAATTCACCCGGCCGAAAGTAGTTGACGTAAAGTCAAAAGTTTTGTGCTGCGAAGTTGGTAGCAGATGACTTTTCTTGCGTGTAGTAACATCTGTCCTCATTTCACGGGGCTGAATTCGTTCGTATACTTCTTTAGAAAAGCTTTTCAGTTTGGCTTCCTCAAGTTTTTCTTTCATTTTGTAAAAGTTGTCTGGCGTGTTGTACGAAATTCTTTGCTCCCTCACTGAATGTAATGCCTTAATTATTAATGAGGGTTAATTTGAAAAAGTGTTTCTCTAGATAAATGTTCCGATTGCTTTCGGCCGTCTGTTAACACATCATGCAAAACATTTAAAATTCTCTTTGTATTTCCTTAGTGCCTAGGAATTTTAGCGACAGTGAGTACACGCAACACATTTTCTGGCGTATTTGTTTTATATCTGTGCCTCTCGTGAAATTTCAAATTAGTTCTGACTCCCCTGTGTACTTGGTGCTAGTTTGTTACATTTTGATTTTTGATTTAAAATACAGTGTGTTTACTACAATCTAATGTTCAATTTAAAACTTTGCAGATAAACGTGTTTCAACACGCACACGACGCACCTTCAAACATGTGCACTTATTGTTTAGTATATTATTATGTTTACTAGGTTTTAGACAAATCAATAAGATTTGGTCTATGTCGTTTAGTATATTATTGTATAATTGTTTTGTATGAATTTACTGCAATATTATTATGTTTACTAGGTTTTAGACAAATCAATAAGATTTGGTCTATGTCCTTGTAAATTTTCGTCAATTTTCAATGTCATTTTTGGTTATTATTAGGGCTTGGCAATGACATAATATCATTCAATTATAAATATCTCACGAAAATTTCACTATTTGCGTAAAACACAATTTTTTATTTTATTTAAAAAAATTAATTAAACAATTCTATTAACAGGAACAAGATTGATAAGGTATCGCCAAAAACCATAACGTCTTTTACGTTCTCACCCTCGCGTTCACCGACCCGGCACCTCCACCATCACGCGAATCGAATCGATATGGAGTCTATATTATATCGACATAAACATATTCTCATTTCATCGATATCGTATCAAAATATCGATCTCTTTTCCCAGACCTAATTTTTATGTGCTAGGAATAATCAATACATAAAACATTAAGCGTAACCTAAAGGTGGCTTTGCACATACTTCCAGTGTGTAATAAGTTATAAAAAAAACTAACATTTTCATTCCTTGTCGTTGATTCGCGCTTGTACTAAATGTGCATGACCAGCCCTACAAATCGCATATGAAGGGAGTTCACTTTGATAATGAATTAGCTAACAGTTATCTACTCTAAAACGAACACAATATGCGTGATTTGTTATTTTGTGGTTTTATTCTAATTTCTGCAGCGAATTCCGTGAGTTGAGCTTTTATTTTTTGCACTCGCGCTGATTATAAATTAAAGGATTATCGACGTGATATAAATGTTTGCTTTGGCACCGCTAGAGAGTGGTTCTATCCTAGCAAATTCTGTGCAGTGTCTAACTAAAAATTGTGATTTGGAAGCATCGATTAACGGTTTACTTATTTATAAATTGCCAACGGAACGTATTATACATTCTCTTAATTGCTTGATTTAAAATGAATTATTCGAACAGTTTATATTATATAACTTCACACTATCAAGTGGTATTAACAATATTAAATATATTTTTTTAATTACATTAGGATAAAAAACATTTCTTTCTTCTTACGTATGGTTAACATTTAACACATTAAAATAAGTCTCGCGCGTCTCAATTCAGATTAATTTTAATCGGCAAGTCTTATCTCGTATTTCTCTACGCATCGTTCATGCATTATAGTTTCTGCCATCGAATTAATGCTCTTACATTTATTGACACCTTTTCTACTTTATGATGATGATTTTTGTTGCTTTACGTATCTATTATTGCACTAAGCATTAGTGCAGTGTTATTACTAAACATTAGTAATTTGTAGTATACAATACATAGAACGACTATTTAAAACAATTACAGGACCTTTAACATGGTTACATAATGCTTTTAAGTAAATGTACATGAACAAATAAAACTATATATAATGTCACACTACACAGATGATCTATTAAACAAATATCAAATATTACTATACATTTGTAATTATTTTATTAGGATATCTAAACATAACCTTAACAAATATTCTTACAATGGTGTAACTACACTTGTACCATTTTTCCTACAAGTTCATATTAATAAATATTCATAGAACTGTGGATATAGGCAATTCAATCTATATTAAATCCCTGGCACAACATAGTGGTCATTCGACTAACACTTTATGTTGGTAGTATATTCTGTATTTTCAAACCGTGAATTTGAAGTGTACACTCACAATCTTGGGTCTAATTAATTGGTGATAGTTGAGGGTGAATGCCGATTAGAAAAACCTATGCCTTACGTGGGTTATTTTATTATTATTATTTATTTAACGTCTATCCTTTTCAGTAAAAAAAAACTGATTTACAAAGGAGGACAACTAAGCAGACACAATAATGTATATAATAATAGACTGATTTTGAACCCACATCCTTATAGCGTCGAACCTGAGCCCCAATTGTATTAGCCATCGCGGACGACTCTCTAGTTTATAGATGGCGTTTATTTTACCGTGCACTCTGTGCTCACTTCTTTATTTTAGTTTCAAAATTAACTTATTATTCCGAATTAATGGAAATCACGATGCAACAATACATTATAGATGCAACAACGATGTTATACAGTTAACAATAATTCCGAACACCTGCATTTCTACTGCAGTTATTTTCCGTTAATTAAACCCCTTTAGAGATTTCTATGTTGCCGGCAAGTTAGCTCAGAACATACAACACACAAATCATCCTAATTTACATATGAAGCAGAGCATTAAGACATCTCCTAAGAACATGTACAGTACATCATCCAAGTCAATAGGGAATATATGCATGAGAACACAATACACTCAGATGTGATCCGTTACTTACACACACGGTTCAACGCTTGAAATCAGAGCTCTACTTGAAATGTGATTGTATAACAATCTAAGATAAGTTTTAATAGCTACTTGATGTTGGTATTAGTTTCACGATATACATTCACATTGTATTGTCTATGATAAGCTACGCAACGGGAAGCTAGAACACCTAGCTCAAGAAGTGGTATAGTAACACATGTATGTATCACATGCTTGTCTATTCAAACACTATTTATACGTTATCTTTAGATTTTGTAGCAATTAAAAAAAAAATAAGATAATTAAATTTTTTGTTAATAAAAGTTCTTTGATAGTTGAAACGAATCAAACAAGTAAACTATTGCTTTAAACCCGCTAACAACCCAACAACGAGACTCAATAACATAAAGTAAATAAGTATATTAAATGCCTGTGGATATTATTAAGCCCAATATTTATGTTTGATTATGATAAGTTAGAAATCCCTTTCATTTATTTAATACTGAATCTATCGTCATAGGCCTAAAGTGGTGTGTGTATTTTTTAAATTACATTTATATTCATTTCCTGTGTGATTATGCTGAAGTCATTTATGGTTTTGCGTATATTTCACAATTTATTACTGTAAATTCGACTCGGCGAATTTCCCTTTTTCTACATTATTAACCTTTCAACTTAAATTTGACATTCGATCGTATAAATTGATTTGAAATTCTTTCGAATGCCCTCCTGTTTATTTGATTATTTATTTATTCTCTGATCGGATCGACGCCCTCAGAGAACTACCCCTCCCAGTTCAATCAACCTCTTGTCGCGTCTTTGATCCTGATACTCTTGGCTCTCAGTATCGTGTCGCTCAAGACTTCCTCCCCGGGAACAGAATTCCCTCAAACGAATTTAGGTGAAATTCCATTCCTTGCTCGGGAATCACATTTTCTTTTGTGCCTCGGTGTGGTGGTATGTGCGTGGTGCCTAGATCCATCACTCCTCCACCCTGCACCTCTTCTGCTATGTGTTAATTCAGCTAGCGTTGATTTATACACGGGAAGGAAATAATACGACGCTTTGGTAAACCTTTATGCTAGTGTTGGTTGGTGGCGTCGAGACGCAATCTTAGACACGGTTTTTCATTCGTAATGGAGAGATTTCTTAAGTAAAATGTCGTCACCTAAAATATACAAAACCTTACATAAGAATCAAGTAATTTGTTTTTAATGCTCTACATTAAAATCGTTTACCCTCCTTGTTTGTAAAGATCGCTCTTAATTGGTTTTAGTTATCTCTTGCATAAAATGTAATGTAATGTGAATAACCTATTTATCAATCAATTTATCATCTTAAAAGTTATTAAGTTAGAAATTTAATGTCCCTATATTATGGGACATTAAATTATGTTTATTTACTGCCTACTACATACAAAACTATTTTATATCATATTAGTATTATTATCTATCTACACTGTTCTCTTTCTCTCAGTAAAAGAGTTATGTCATCACCTATACCATGTATATGAGAAAAAAGCATTGGCATTATCATTATCATGAGTCATTAGAGTCAAGTAAGTTTTTATTTTCAACTCCACACGATACAGGTGCCTAAAATATACATAAATAACGTGGATCAAACTTTAGACTTAAGTTACTGTCGTTGTTGATTCTTCTTCTGTATAACCATCTGCCGGAAAACTTGGTAAAAGTTTTAATCTTGTTTCATTTTGTTACTGTTTTGTTGAAAATTAATACAATCCAGTATTTCACTGTGAATTGGGTGCTATGAATATATTGAAGACCATTTATTATTTAATTCTAAACCTTTCTTTTGTTCCGCTTTCTTTGGCATTCGCTTTATGAATGGATTCATTACTTTTTAGGTTTATATGTGTGATTTAATTTTCAAAACATATAGTAAATAAACAATTTAATGTTTTCATTGTTAAACATTTACTAGTATTTAAATTACTTTTTCAATATAAATTATATTAAGACCCCATGAGCTGGCAAATAATCTCCTACCCTGACACTACTATATTGACACGTACCCCCCTCAAGATATACGCGACAGGTTTGGGTGTAACCATCCAGCCCACAGTATAAATATATATATGGACGTGTTGCGTGTGGGAAATGATAATGTTGACATGCACAGGGGTTGGGGTAAATAGTACACCTAGTGTGAATACATGATAGGCTCAACATTAATTTGTAGGCTTTTCGTAGTAGACATTCTCATTCGGAAAAGCGAATGCTTCATGTAGACGACAGTCACGTGAGGGTTTTATGAGTATATACCGTAGAAAACAAAATTATTGATAAACATTAGGGGGGTAACTGTAGTGTGCAGGTAGGCTTCATATAATTTTATGGCTGTATTTATGGGTAATAACTAGAATTTGGTCAAACGTGTTGTTAGTATCGCTCGCTACATTTTCTGAAATTATTCGTTAAAAGTTGAGAAATGTTCAACTCGAAGTTGAATTCGTTCGGATGGATGTCACGCAAATTCAAAAGTATAAATATTCGTGCAACAGTTGGGTGAAGCCCTCACGATTATAGCGTTCAGACGATGACAGCTGGACGTATCCATCAAATATGTATGTGACTCAATGGAAGGGTGGGTGAGCTATGTGCGCTGTGAGGGTGTCGGGGTAAATACGTGATGCGAGCGAGGGGGAATGACGTTCGACTATCTTGGGGGGTATTTAAGAATACATGATGTTTAGGGTAGAAAAGAAGCATTTAAGAGGGAATACGACAAATTTGGCGTTTAGCAAATAGGTAACCAACGCATATGAAACTTTACATAGTTGTCTATAAAGTAAACATGGACAGCCCTACGGTAGTAGATGATCAATATTTTATGTTAATCATCCAAAAACAATTTACGAATGTGGTAAATTTTGAACTTTTTAACCAATTTCAAAATCGTGAAATTCGATTTATTTTTTAAAGTAATTATAAATTAATGTTAAGAACAATATGACTGATGAGCCCTTCATTGCCGCTTCCGTGACACATGTCCAGAATGTCAAATACCTGTGGTGTCAGTCAGCCGAACTAACAGAAATGTGCCTTAAAACGCGTGTCTTATCGTCTTGAAATCATAGTGCACTGCAATTTGAACCGTCGGTTTGAACCCGTGAGCTGAACTGATCATGCAGCTCAAAGCGCTAAGCACACTATACCAAACTATCCAAAACAAGATACCCAGCATCCACTTAAAATGTACGTCAATGTATGGATGCGACTTCATTATAATATTTATAGGTTTTTTGTACAAGTCTAGTTAAGTTTTTACCCGTCTTTGTACCTCTTCTGATAACTGTATTATAAAGTATTATAACATTTGCAAATTACCCATTAACCACTCATTTAATTCAACTGATTTTGTTGTTTGTTTTGTTTGTTGTATTTTTTTTGCAACACTACAACGTACCACAAGAGCATAGATAGATAGATAGATAGATAGATAGATAGATAGATAGATAGATAGATAGATAGATAGATAGATAGATAGATAGATAGATAGATAGATAGATAGATAGATAGATAGATAGATAGATATACGCTGTGATTAATTAGTTTGCTCTTCAAACCCGTGAGAATTGAAACTTTTCTTGGCCTGTCCGACATACGGCTCAAAATTTGATTCTTGCGCATGCGCATGAGGTCGGTCTCGCGGGTTCAAATTCGGTGTACTCGGGCTTTAGTCTGAACTAGTGTAATAATACTGAGGTTTAAAGTTGTTTGAACTATAAGTGCTGAATGTGGGGAATTTTAATAAGAGCTGACCTGCTTATTAATGCTGACAATGCTAACAAAATCCAGTTGTTTTAATAAATTTTTACTAAAATAGACTATTTAAACACGTTTGTTAAATAAATGAATAGTAAAAATCCACACGTTATTATATTTGGCGAACTGACGACTTCCAAAATTTTGCGTCGGAAAATGGTAGGTATTTAAATGTTTATTGAAAATGTATTACATTGTAATTTTACAGGGCTCTTATTCGCGAATGTTGGAATGTGTTATGTCCATCCAAGGTATATTGCAATCCGATGGCCTATATGGTTGGTAACCCGCGTTATTTGTTTTCTTCAACCTGATCCATTCATCGTCACAAAAACAATACTGTTGTATAAGACGCTATCTTGAAAGAGCATTGTTAATCTGTCGCAATTAAATGTTACTTCATGTTTTTTGTATTCTTTGTAAATAACAATGCAGTATTTGATTGTTTTCGGCGGGGGAGGTGGGGGTTGAGTTATACCCGACTATTTTTTAAGTTTTGTTTATGTTTTTGTTTTTTCGTCTTTCATGCAATTGCCTTTTGTTGAAAGCAAATTTTCCCATTGTGTTTTTGTTAATTTTGTTGTGACTTAAGTACATTTTTTGTAATGTTTTTCAAAATGTAAAATGTGTAAAATTACATTTGTATAGATGATCTCTTTTTGATACATACATACATAAATAAATAAATAAATATGAATAGAAACTACGACTACGTACGTTCACCGAGAACACAATAAATGAGAAATAGTCTCTCGCCATGAGTATACAATATGTTATGTTGGTTCTATTAATTAGCTAATAACTGTTAACGAACACATGAAACGTGCGTCGTGCTAAACAGCGCAACGTAACAACCATTTCCTCAATTTAGATTCTCGTATCAGGCGAGCATAAGACGTTAGAAGCTCATCTTTTGTTGAGTAAATTGCTTCTACACCTACACGTTGCTTCCAGTGATATCATAGTGTGCACAGAACGGTTGGCGTGGATGGGATCGAGTTAAAGATGGGATGGATGACTAAGATGATTGCTCGTGGTTCGTCAGTGATTATTAGACGCTAGAGCAAGTGGCAGTTGTTTCCTTTCTTAAGTCTGACCGAGAATTAAGCATTTGTCTGGAGGATACTTCGTCATTGGTGAGTTTTATTGTGTTTTTGTTGCTAAAGGGGACATAGGACACGCGTTTTAAGCAAATGCCTGTTCGCTCGGCCGACCGACACCACAGTTGTTTACAATTTCGGGTAGTTGTCACTAACACTTTCAAGAAATTACTTTCTAATAATTTTTAAAAGTTAAATTGTTTTTCATTTTTTTTTCTTAAAAAGTCACATTCGTGGATTGATCCTAGCTGATAACATAAAATTTTGAAAATCTACGACTAGGGCTGTCCACGTATGCTTTATTGTCAACTATGTAAAGTTGCAGATAATTCAGATTCTTACCGGACCAGCGAATAGCTATGTGCCAACTGCTTAATGTTTTCTATTCCCTCTTAAAGCCTAGTTCATCGTCACATGGGATTCAGATATTCGTAAGGTAGTAAGATTTACACAGGAAGTTTTATCGGATTGTTTAAGAGGCACAATCACGATAACAAAATCCTTTATGACGGACCAATCACAAGTCGAAACTTCACTATGGCATGCCAATAAAATATAAACAATTAATCAACAGTCTTTGATCTCTGATTGCAGTAACAATTCCTTGTAACTTTGTGGCAACTGAGCCTTAAGAACGCTTTTTAAGACGTTTGTGGCGCGAATTAAGGTATCTCCGTTTCAAAAGGAGTGTACCTGCACCTAGCAATTAAATTAAACTCATCTGGCGGGCTACATCTTGCTAGTAGAACTCGATGTCCGAATTGCGTCGTAAACTTATATTTTGTCAATATTTGACCTCAATAAAAGTTGTGTCATGGAACTAAAGTTTGTAGTAATTTGTGAATTATTTACACTGATTTTAAATTATATCCATTTTTGGCGGAAGTAATTGTGAGAAAACTACGATAATGACGCCAGCCTTCGATGATTTGTCCATTATTTACTACTTTCTGTTTCTTTCTTCTAAATTCCCACGTGTCACAAGTTTTTGTTTCATATTTTAAAGCGTAATGGTTGTATTTCAATAATGTCATGTGTGTTTTTGTTCCATGCAGTATAGTATATTACTGGTTATTTTCTGTAATAATTAGCCAAGTTCCATAAATCTGAACCCATGTTGATTTGTCTGAAAACATCCCATCTCCTCTCCGAACGCGGAAGTATTTCTTCCGAGTGGATTTTAATGACGTCATTTTTTTCTTTGCCCTCCTTAAGAATGATTGATGGAGAACAAAGTTTTAATAGGCTGATCATAATAAAGTAGATTTCTCTTTAAGATGTGTTTTTCTTGTTTGTTTATTCTGTAAATTGATATCGCATTCGGTATAATGATGTTATATTACGGCGAAGAAAATAAGCTAACAGCGTTTTCGACCATCTTTTCATTTGGTTTCATTCTGTTCTTATAGACGATCTCATTTCTAAAAAGCTTTTGGTATATCAAATGGGGTTATAATGTATTGTGGAACGATTGGTAATTGGAAATATTCCAAAACAAAGTTCTTGAGGCCTTGGGCAAGATAACGTGTGTATTGCAAACCGTTCGATCTACCCCTGTTGTGCTTAATGATATCATTTACTGCATATACATATAGCACATATAGCTGCGTCAATGTTGGTACTCCATTTCCTAAACACTTGTGGTTGCCTTATCATGTTGACAAGAAAAAGAAAATTCTATTCGAATTACATACAAATATTAAAATGTATTTGTTCACATTGCCTATGTATTTTTAATTGCCTTTGCTAGCATGTTTACAAGTACCAAATATATACAAATAGCAATACTTATTAACAATAAAACAAATATGGTAGCTATATTCATAAATGAAGTTACTTGATTAAGCCAAGCAAGTTAAGCTACTTAATTTTAATTTAAATTATTTGTTTCTCCATTTTAGTTTTGGTCCTTAATTGGAATAAGTTTTTCAACTATGCATACTCTCTATGCTGTTGCTTATCTTCTTTTATTAACACTGCCTCGATCTATTTGTTTTTTGTTCGCATGATGAGCTACAATTAAAGTCCCTCACTGAAAATCAGTTATATGACTGAGTGGGTAGACTCGAAACACGAATGTATTTTATTTTATACTTTTTCATATATTTTATTGCTGTAGTCAACGAGTCAGATTCGGTAGAATTTAGGACCACTCTATTCGTCTGGCTAAATATATGTGTAGAGTAGTTTCCAATAGTATATTACATATACATCACGCTCAAGCGCAACGTGTATGACCTTAATTCGGAAAATCACGGGTTCGAATCTCGCCACGGCCAATCCTGAATAAAATTGTTTTCAAAATTCTCTTCAGTCGTTTTTGCGAAGACTGGGATTGAGTTGAGCCTTCAGACATTCCCTTCACAACTACTTTAAGAGGGAATTGGTTTGGCAGTTAGCAAATGGCTATTCGCTCGGCCAAGATGCATCCGACGTATATGAAACTTTGCAAAGTTGTCAGTTAGGCATACATGGACAGCCCTGCGGTCATAGATTTTCAAAATCTTGTCTTAATCAGTCAGAAAAAAATCACGAATATAGTAAATTTTGGAGTTTTTAACAAGATCAAAATTCGTGAAAACTAAATTATTTATTATAAATCATTTTAAAACTAAATTTGGAAATATGTTATCACAGAGCCCTATATTTCCACATTTTTGACATAAGTTAAAAATTTTAAACACCTGTGATGTCAGTCGGTCGAGCGAACAGCAATTTGTTTAAACTCTCTTCCTTAGTCGCCTGTGAAGAGGGTTACAACACTGGTAAAACTGAAGTGATCCCTACACCGGACATGTTATTTTAAATCGCATGTTAACCTAGAAGAGTCACCAATCCGCGTATTCACGATGATACCATCTAAAAAAGGGTAAAGTCTTGAAGATGTCATTGAACAAAAAGTTACGAAAAACTATACCTGTCTTCAAGTAGATTGCACTATTTCGAACGAATCATGAAACTTAATATCCAAAGGTAGAAGACTAAAACGCCTCGGATGTGCACTTGCTTTGCAACTATAGTAGAGTGCATTGCAATTGCATCCGACTGCAAGACGCTTCTCACTCGTGTATTTCCGCCTCGCCTCGGGAATTGCTCGTTCGAGACAGGTGTATTGTGAATGTAATGTCATGCAATGAGTTTGGCAATAGGGTTATTGGACGGAGGGCCGGGGCACACATGTGTGAGGGGGGGGGGGGAATGGACCCGGGGGGACGGTCTATTACCTACATCGTGGTCATTACTAATGTACACATGGCGACTCTCCCGGGGATAGGGGGTAGCAAGACTTTCAACCCCCTCGGAGGTAGGGATTGATCTAAGGGAGAATGTCACTACTACTGGACACGATATTAAACTAGGGTGTTGAAAATTGAATTTTACCTAGTAGTTGTAGTGATTTTGTAAATCTGGTTACAATTTTTTTAAGAAGCTAAACATTGGTTTGGTATATTACTGTTTCTACGGTGTTTTGGTGTTTGACGTTTAAGAAAATTTCAAATTTTACAGAACTTCTGTAATCTAGGTAAAATTCAAAAGAAAAGTATACTTATGGGTAAAATTCAAAAGAAAAGTATACTTATGTTAATATAAATAAATTAGTTACTTCTGGCAACAAAGAAACTACATAATGTAGGTATGTTGGATAAATCTCGGCTCTTATTGTTCAAATAATAACTACATTTCACCTTAATGTGACAAACGGTTCTTGTAACAATTTTTCTACTTTCTCATAATAGGATATACATTAAGTATTAGCAAAAATAATCCCGATAAGTGCTCTAGTCTGATCCAACCCAGAGAATGAGCTACTTTTTAAGTTAAAGACTACAGCTACGTGTTTGTTTTAACTTTTTTATTTGACTTTTTTCTGTGCCTGTTTTTTATAGTATGCGATGTGATTTTACACTTTTACAAGCTTAGACGTGGAAGCCAACTTTAAAAAATATACTTTTAGTTTTTGTGTCGAGTTTTTATTTTCAAGTTCGACTGTGTGTGCTCATAAGTCATGTAGCGAATGTAGACAATGAGTTTCTAAAACAAATTGTTGTACGAACAAGGACCTAACCGATGTATGTCCTAGAGGAAATAACCCATCTAAAACTTTCGAATTGTTCTCTACGAACTACGGGATAATTATCATCGACGCACCGGGATCACATGCTCGCATTGTAATTCATGAACGGAATACATGCACATATGTTTACATATACATTAGGATGGATTACGGTTGGGGCTTGAATGGCCCCAGGTCTATACGTTCGCTTGTAACTATCGTATTCGCAAGCAATGCGTGACTCACAATCACAGGTTGGCTGAACGAATTATGGCCTTCAAACATGGACTTTTGAATTAACCGGGCATTTGACTGGTGATTTTACTGACGAGATAGCACCAATATATAAATTTAAAATTATGAATTATAATTTGTAATGGAATAATAAAACATTCCATTCATATAAGTAAAGTAATAATAAGCACGATGATGTATCTAACTTAGCAGCTCATTACTGATATTTGTTCACATGGTAATTTTTTATTAAACAATAAATCGTATTAAAAACGAAGCGCGTATCGGTTCCAAAACAAGTCCTAAGCCAACAGGTAAAAATATTTTTTTTTAAATTAAGGGGGCTGAGGGGTGAGTCAATAAAAAATAAAAATGTAAGTCTCGGGCCGCACTTACCGTTGCCCCAAAGTTAGTGAGTAAACGCATCACTACTATCCTTGGCCTACAATAGGAGGTATTACATGGCAGAATCCACTTCCGTAAACTCTTAAGAATATATTTGGACTATCATTCTGATAAGTATTTTCTTAGACGATGATTATGCTCAGCATGATCATGCTAAATATCTCACATGCAGCTGTGTTTGTAATACTTGTCATCTCTAATGACATCTCTCACTAGGTTAAAATGTAAACGCCTAGCGCTGACATCAGATGTTAATTAAAAGCTTAAACGCTTTGTCGTCAACGAGCGGTTTCCAGCTACATCTCTTCTTTCAGCAAGAAAATGTATAACAAACATTTTACTTAATTATCAATTACTTTTGACTCAATTATGTTTATATTTTAATTATCAAAGAAGCTTTCAAATTAACAAATTTCTTAGAAGTGACTTTTATGAAATAACTTTTACGGGAAACTTATTTTGAAGGCTTTTTTGTAAACGTTATTTTTAATCTTGTTTTCTTTGATCTAGACATTTATTTTTAAACTTACTTTTAAAAGTCTTGAAGTACAAATAACTTTAATCGGATTATTAGATAAGAAAAATACTTTTTATATTTTCTGAAGGTCTCTACGTCGCCTTGGATTATAATGGAGCAAAACTGTTGTAATTATTTCGTATACTATAATTCGATAATTTATAGTTTTACTCCACTCTGTAAAAACTCTTAATCTCGATTGATCTCGTTGCTTCAGTTTTAGACCATGTATATAGTTCGTTTAATGTACATTCTTACTCTCATGTGGAACCTTATATTGTTAATGGCATTTCAAGGATTAATTTTGTATTTGTATTGTTACTTCTAGGCTGGTGTATCTATCACAATATAATAATACTAATATCTTATATGAATGTGTATCTGCTTTCAGCGTAGACTTAAGAATAATTTTTGTTTGATACTTGTTATGTTTTCATCTTGTTCAAATGTGTATGGCTTTGTAAAATGTTGGAATGCGTCACATATCTTATTATTTGTAATGTACAAAGTTATATGTTTAATTTGTGCACATGTAGCATTGAGATGTTTGTGTCATTATGATGAATTAATTTTGTTATGTTTCTAGTTTTTACGTATGTACAATATTAAAATGTTTAACCCAATATTGATATGACGTGTGTGGTTTAAAAATATATCGTAATGGAAACAATTGTAATTAATAATAATCGCCTTGCAGCGAGTAAGACTCGAAGCAACATAATCTGACATGGCAAACTCGTTGTCTTTTCAAATTATATTTTGTCATGTCGCAACTCTAGCCAAGTGCTCGATATGTTACCGGGTAATACGCATGGGTGCGGGCGCTTAGCCTCTCTCTCTCGAGGGTATTTATTTCTTCATGCCATTACATCACAATACATGCAAACAAATCAACATATTTTGGTTAATTCTTAATTTTCGTACTTGACCCGCTTTTCCATTCAAGTCACGGCTTATTTTCAGTTATACAAATTTATGTTTTTATTTTTATTTTTATCGATGAAAAAATGTAGGCGTGTTTCAGAAAGTACAAACGCACATTTTCATCTTGATTCGTGGCATTCTCGTGCTTTCTTCATTGCGATTTCGATCTTCGTTCAGCGGTCCTAAAAATTCTTTAAAACACATTTTTGATCTCTGCTAGCATGTGGAGTTACTTGAGCAATTTTAGAAGAACCTGTAAATGTGCAAAAGTTGTAATTTAATAAAAATATTTTAAAATAATTTTTTTCATCTTCGTTTTGTCCCTAATATGGAGAACGACCGTTAAAAATGTATATTATCTTAAACAATATTTTTTCCCCGATTGTTTGCTCATTTAAGATTTTCTGTAGCTCAAATACCAGGACTTCTATTTACATTTCCGGGGGGGGGGGAAATGTTTTTGCCCGTTTTTTTCAGATTTCTATTTTCAATCTTCTCTCAAAAAGGTACTATTTGTCCTATCGAAATGAAAATATCTGTAACGTTTAAAGTAATGCTTTGTTCAAGTGATTTTATATGTTTGAACCCATTGTCGTTGTAACTAACATATCTCTCTGCAAATCATTCAATCAATGCAAATCATTCACAAATCATAAAAATCGAACCATCTTTTTCCCGTTGAGTAATTGTTGCTCTTGCTCCCGTCCTGACCACCTGTGAGCCTCCGGTAGGTTGCGCGTCCTACCGCCAGAGGTCGCAACGGGCGGGCGTCGCGACGCCGAACAGCGGCGTCGGGCATCGTCAGTGTTGCGCGGTCCGATGGTGGCTACGGACGTTTCGACGCCGCCTCGCGACGTGCGTGCAGTGGCGACGCCGAAATACTTACTCTCATGAGAAAACAAAATTTTTCGAAAAAAAATTGGGAAATTTTCAACGACTATTGTGTGTGTTGTGGTTTAAGTTTTGAAAGTGTTTCAATTTTCGATTTTCGACTGTTGGAATATTCGAAATTGTCGAAAAGTTTACCGACGATATTTTGGAAGAATTTTCGAAGAGTATTTAACTTCGAATTCGACACTTCACTTGTATTTGATTCGTGTTTTACGTGGTTGCCGTATTTACCACAATAAAGAAACAATGTATCAGGAAGAAAAAAGTTGAACGAAATAAGTTCCTTGAGGATAAATAATTTTCTAGAGAATTACTCGAAAATAATAGCTTTGAATGTTGCCCACTTTTTGTATGAGTTAAATACATGGACAATTATAAATAGAGGTCAAATTTAAATACGATGCAGTGATGTCATTATTTCGTGATTTTCATGGTGCCAAGTTATGTTTAAAAAAATAAACATTTTAAATATATTTTCTGAACGTCTACATATGTATTATATCACGACCTCGATTCAATTTTTGTAGCGTACTTAAAGTCGTTTGTGTTTAACAAAGTAACCACAAATGTTATGGAAATCCACAATGTTTCGCTACGTTGCAGTATTTTCCGAATTGATTTGAAATTTGGTTATGTTTTCGTGGGATAACCCAACACGTAGTAATTATTGTTGGAATCACCGAAAAAAAACATCGACACTCGTCTATCTATCGAAGCCAACTGAACGTAGATGTCAAATGAATATCTTCACATCGTCAGTTTTATGAAACCGGCCTATCTAGGAAGAAATCTATAGGCCTAAAGGTGTTGCGTAATTGTGATATCATATATCATTGTGTTCGTATTGTTAGTTTCGTAAATATATAAATAAATATATATATATCGTTCGTAATATTATATGAAGAAGTACTACCTAGTTGTGTTGGTGCAAAGTGAAACCTCGAAGTGAGTTATTTAATACTTGCGTGTAAACCACGAAACGACCGAGGTCAAGATTCTAACGAAGAGTTTTTTTACCGTCGCATTAATTTGAGCAACGAAAGTTTGTATCAAACTTTGTTCATTCGAAAGAGTGTTGTGCTGGTGCTCGTGTTGTTTCCGCATCGACTGCGCACAGTGTTGTATCCCACAGCCGTTTCAAAACCCCCCGACAACGCCGGCTGAAAAACAAAAAAATTCTACGACCTACGTTCATCTCCAGGCGGCCAACCAGTCCCCGAAGAAATCACCAAACCATTAATTTCTCCACAGGATAATAACACCCAAGGAAAAGGCATCATCATTATAAAGAAGAGAATAAGGGAGTTTGAAAAAATATGTTTTTCCATTAGTTTTATTTTTTTAAATAGGTGGAGCGGTGTTGTCGATTCTCCGCTGATCATGATGCAGAGTTGCCACGTCTTGTGGACCGCCGCAATCCTATTGCTCTTTGCCTGTTCCCATGCTACCGCCGATGGTAAGTGATCTCTATCTATTTATAATTTAGGTTCTATGTTATTGATAAACGCGTCAGCATCGGGAGCGGCCTCGAATGTGTAAATATGTATTGTAGGGAGGAAAAAAAAACTCCTTTATAAAATATCGTTTATCTCTCAAGAATGAAATTCACCGATATCTCGGGATATTTCTACAAGCTTTTTTAAATCCACATACAATTTCCTCAATTTTATATTTCTATTCTACGGTCTCGCGTTGAAAATCTGTAATATCTTCGTTGACATTCGTGGAAATATGATGACAAATCGCTTGGATAAAGTAAACACTAAGTTTTCTTGCAGAAGAAAAATCCATTAGTCTCGTATATTATTGGGAGGCTGTCAACACTTCCAAGTTAAACAAGCATTTATAAACCAATTGTTTGCGTTGGAGTTGATTATGGATTTTGAATTTTCCTCCGCAAACATCATCCGCCGTAATTTAACCAAACAGAGGCGCCAATGCATACCGAGGAAGCTCTGATTTACACAACGAGATGACTATTGTGTTGGTTTAATAATGCAATATCACTTTGTCAATGATTTCATTTAATTAACATCACTAATTACTTGTGTGTATGTGTTTGATTGTTTCTGGAATGTGATTAGTTAATTATTCACGTTAATTAATTTGTACGGTTTGATTTTTCGTTAATGTCACCGCAAACATCTGTTGTTAAGGGTACTTTAATTGACAGTTGAGCGAATTACGCTCGCACATTCCCCCCCGTTGTGTGAGAGGTTGCGGCAATACATTACTACACGGCGGAGAAGAGAAACTAGCTGGGCTATGTCGTGTCGTCACAAAGGACTGCTAAAGTCAAAACTCGTCCCTTTTTTATCGACTACGTCCGACTGGCAGAAATTAAACGGCGTAAACGTGGCCCTCGAGAGATAATTTGATTATGAATTATGGCGTTCTTAAGTGGAAGATTGACGGCCGTGACGTCACGAGGGACTTGTAAATGCCAAGGCTTTCTATCCGAGAATCTTTCGGCTTTTAGCAGTCGACACTTGAGATACCTCCATTGTTGATAGAAAATAACACAGCACTTGAATAGTATGCTTTATTCCTCTAATGGTCGACTATTTGAGTCATCCTGACTTTCTTGCCCTCAACCACATTATCCTTAATTTATTCACACTTGTGTCCCTCTTTAGTTACTGTTTTATCCTAATTTTTCAGTCTAGTTAAATGCGTTCTACATATTTATCATCTTCTTTTCCAACCCCGTTAAAATACGTCTAATTTTTGTTAATGCATTCAACATAAATTGTTTTCATGTGCACATTTTTATGGTTAAATTGGACCTTAATTAATTGGTCATTAAAGTCATGTCTTTATTTACAATTTTGTATCGAATATCTTTTTATTCCAAATTTTAACCAATAATTAGTATATTTATTTTCCCTTAATGTTTGAGGCTACCGGCTCAATTACGAAGGCTCATACAGTTCTGGCGCAGTTACAACATGTGGAATCAAATGCCTTGGGCTCAAATCCCAAACGAGATAGATATTTTTGTATTGTCTTTCGTCCTCATATATTTTGGATTATCCCCGAACCTCGTTTTAAAAGTTAATTACATTAATTGAGACGTAGGGCAGCAAACAACATTATAAGCCAGCTTACGTCTCTCCGCTTCGTGACCTGCAGATAACCGAAACAAGATAAGACGTTGTTGATTTAGCAACAGGTATAAAACACACCCTTGGGGGAAGGGTGGGTTGGTAGGTTGGTATTAATGTGTGTTTATCGAATTGATTAAAGATCGGCTCGGACCTCGATAAATGTTGCACGCCGTTCAGATGGATTAGTGTTCGAAGGCTGAAACTTGGACGTCGGTTTGTAAGAGAAACCACTTTATTTAATTAATCGTGATGGAAGTTAGAACGTCTTGAACGGTTATTACTGATAAAGAAGAATTCTTTATTTTCTCTCTGGCGGGTTTATAGAAAAAGAATCGAATCGGCCTTAATCCATGATCAAAAGTATATGGTTTGAAAATGGCAATTTGTTCTCGGGATTATTTGCAAAATCTTTCTCGTTGTTTCTGAATACAATCCCCGAATGGTTTGGGAAAATTGGGTTTTGGTAAAACGGAAATTCTGGCAAAATTGGAATCTATTACGTGTTTAAATATAACTGTCCTATTGCGTCTTTACTTCTGCTTTCCCCGGGAGTATTGTACCAATCAACTCTCGCAATACACTACTTTAATAAAGTTCTTGCCGTTATCGACTTATACATCGGTCTCACATTATTTGTGTTCTTCGGCGATCTCTGACTTTATTGTATTTATGCCCATGCTATATTTTGGCATTAAATATAGATCATTTTGATTTTAATTTTGATCAGAGTTACGTTTATCAACGTTAAAGTGATTTATAAGTTTTAATTACATAAAATTTCTGTCACTCATCGTTTTTTTTTAAATCTAAAATTGTTTTTGACTAGTACTTTCTTGATTTCAAGATAAGTTTTCTTCAGTTATCGTGTTTTACTCGACGTCAAACCAAAAGGATAACGAATATGGGAATAAACTTTCCAACGATCAAGTGGTACGTGAGACACCGTCTTAGCAATCCGCTCTCTAACGATTCTTACCAGCTGCTAAAAATAAATCGCTGCAATAGTTCCCACTAGTTGGTACCATTGCATCGTGACCATACAGGATGCAAACTGGAATTAAGTTCGGAGTTAAGTAGTCTACTTTGAGCTTTAGAGGTGATTAATTTATAAGTGGGTTCCGTGTTCTTCGATGCAGTTAAAAGATGATAATCATGCAAGCTATGGAAGGCGAAAAGTTTTACCATAAAAACTTTCTTTACCTCAGTTGTTTTTATTTCAATTTCTCTAGGGACTAGTCGCTGAATATGGTTTGCTTTAATGGAAAATAGGAATAAGAAGGAGACAACTTGTTGACTTGGCGATAAATGAATACATTTATTTGTGGTTTGCCTTCAATACTTTTAATATTTAAGTTTGTCTGAAAGTAAGCGAGCAGCTACGACGTTAGTTTTAAGAGTGCTTTAAGTCGACTTTTACCCTCGGGAAATATAACCCGTAGAGAAAGCTTTTAAAGTATTACAAAATATGTATTATGAGGTATTTTAAATAATGCAATTAAGTCGGTAACTTTACAATTATATACAGTATTACATTATATGAGTTTATTTTACTAAAGGATATACACCAGCATCCATAGTTTGACCCTATTTAGGTGACTACCTAAGTTGTAATGTTATTTTTATAGTAATGTCTTATTTTGGAAAGTAATGTTAAATTAATGAAAAGTTTGAAATCAATTTAGAAAATACAAAATCCCTCTTTGCCCTATCGAACCTGGGTCTCCCGATTGCCGGCTGCTACACTTGTCATACACTTACTGTGATTATCAGGGCTTATTGCATAATTAGATAATTGTACCAGGAAATATGGTTGATTATGACGAAAATCATTATTATTTTGTCGTACCCGCACCTCCACCAAATTCAAAAACGTTTGTTTAAACGAATTCAATTATTGATTTTATTATTTTATTGTTCAATACTATCAAGAAGAAGCCAAGGACCGTGTCTTATGTTAATCACTGACCCGGCACCTCCACCAAATTCATTAATATTTTAAATTATTTATATTCTATTATTTAATACTATTTAGATGAAGCTAAGGGCCGGGCCGTGTTCTTACGTTAATCACTGTCTTTCTAGCGCCCCTGTGCACAGCTCTTCGTGTTGCTTACCACATGTCGTGACTGTACAAGTAAATGTACTTTCTACCTTAAGGGCGTACCCATAATTTCCCGTTCTGCCGGCGGTTGTGTGTACTATGGAACGAAGAGACAAAGGCTTTGTTTATGAGTTCGTCGTGGTGACGTATTTATTAGTGTAACCTCGTCGTCCCCGGCGGCAAGGCAATTACTACGTCGTCTCGGAACCGCCTCGAGAGGACGTGTATACAGGCGACTCTGACTTGGGTACACCCGAGTGCAGGTTTTAAATGTTCTTTAATTGGGGGGAGGGATTCACAAGACTTACACGCCTACTTAAATGTACAGTTCGGTTCTTGTAAATGCGATTTTTTTGTATATAATTCATGTTTAAGACAGTCGAAATGCTATTATAGACTTGTATAAACTGTGTATACTTTTTAAGGCAGTTTATCCGTTCTTGTTAAAATTAATTTAACAATTCAAAACTGTATTGTTTAAAAAAAAAGATGGACTTATTTTAAAAAAAAAATCAAAGTTTATCATAAGTCTCTAAAATGACTAACAAAAGCATTGTTACAAATTAGTATACTAAGATTCAAAAGCATAACCATAATTCGAGGTTATTTTTTGTTATCATGCTATTGTTTACGCTCGCCCCTGTATATTTCTTTAGTGTTCCTAGGAAATAGTTAATTTTTAATCCATTGAGATCAATACGATGTACGGATAGGAGTGCCCGCATTTATGACTACCCCTATCGTGTTATCATCACGAAAGTTCAGAAATTATAATAATTCTAGGGTTGATATATTAAAGAAGCTATATTAATAGTGAGTTAGTGATAATTCACCTGTTGTAAGGGCAATTATCCCGTTGTGACATCCCGTCTCAAGGGTTTGTACCAGACGTGTGTGTTATAGTGAAGATGTCTGGAAGGCAGGCAATTAACTTGCGCCCACTTGTCAACTGAGGTATAATATACCTAGCAACCTCTGTCTCTCCGGCTTATTCGCTCCGCTGAGCGCCAGATTAATCGCTTTACAACGACACAACAGTTGACACAATAATATTGAAGTCACATTAAAGATAAACAGTAGATTGTTTGGGTAGCGCATTCTTTCAACTGTGGGAAACTTTTAATTGAACTAGAACTTTGAGAGAAATGATTCGTAAAGTGAAATGTATTAAGGATGTTTGTGATTTGTTTGTTAACCGTTTTATTTTTACATTAACGTGTCGGCTACGTAAAGCCGGAGGATCCGGGTTCGATCCCCGGTCGGGACATATATTTTCGAACATTGTTTTATCATCACTGTTATTTTATTTCAGTGTTAAGAAATCGTAATAATAACCATCCTAACCTTTTGAGTAGACCTGTTTTTGGATCCTTTTTGTACGTATTGTAATTAACAAAATGTACACACGTATAGATTTACCCTTCCGAAAACGGCGCTAATATTCAATTATGCTCTATCCATATATTGTTTTATGCATCCGAATTGTTACACAAACAAGAACGAGTGATTATATTTACACTGGACTCGTCATCTACACCAAATACTACATTTGTTTGTCGAAATGTAAAAAAATTTATACATAAATAAACAATATTCACGTTTGTTTTTCAAAATGTAAAACGCGCAACGCAATATTTTCACAATTATACACAAATATGAATTTTCTCACGGCCGACTAGACACAATTACTTGTTTGTTTTTTCATGCAATTGTTTCGTCTGTCCGCTCGCTCGCTCACTCGATACGAATGCCCATCATTGTAATTAGTAAATTTGCATAGTACATTTCGGTACAAGTTTGAACCTTGTTTCATCAAGTCAGAGGTCAGTTGGAATATATCAGACCTTAAGTAATACAACGGTGGAGTCTGGGTGTATTGCCCTCGAGAGTGTAACTATACTCTGCCGGCCAGGGGCGGAATATTGTTTGAATACTCCGAATATGTTTTGAC
The DNA here is from genome assembly GCA_024449915.1 of Sweltsa coloradensis. Classification (NCBI taxonomy): domain Eukaryota; kingdom Metazoa; phylum Arthropoda; class Insecta; order Plecoptera; family Chloroperlidae; genus Sweltsa; species Sweltsa coloradensis. The sequence goes on from JAMZAV010000611.1 coordinate 226,436, forward strand.
TTGAAGTATAATTGCGATACAGACTTGAGATACTTTCTTTATTATTTCCTAATTTTTTTTTATTGTTCGTTTAGATAACGCACGAGACTTAATTGCTGAAAAAATATGAACATCAACATTAATTGTTAATGTATATTTTAACTTTTCGTCCTTTACTTTACATAATTCAATCTACATTTGTGTCTAAAAGCCTTTTTTTTTTACAAACTTTGATTAATTAGGCCTGCTTCAATTTCACAAATCAACTTTTATTTTTAATTTCTCGATTTGGTTCGTCGGGAAACACTCCCGTATGTACCGTATGTTGATCGGGATGGATATTTCAACTTCTGAATTGTATTAGTTATTATTTTTAAACTCATAATAATTGTTTATAGTTGTATATTAGTTATGTATGAGTAAAGTCATGATTTTTTCTCTCTCAATTACCGTTCAAATAATTAAGTAAACCGCTATCACTGTAATAAATTGAATTAAAAACCTTTATTACCAATGGAATTTGTTCAACCTCATCTGTATGTATCCATTTTTATACTTCCATGCAATTAATATTAACAGAACCTTTATTAAAATGTGATCGTCATGATAAAAATATTTTACATTTAATCCCCATTTTGTTAAGATATATCAATTTTGTTGTAATTGTTCTGCAATAAAACCCTCACTTGATCTGTACATTCTAATCGACCAAAGCGGTTCTCACTTCACGTACCCACGTCGAGCTAGCCAAGCTTGCTTGTTTTACATGCATACCTCTAGCTGTAAGATCTTAGTCCTCGGGGGGATCGTAAGGACATGGGGTAGGGCTGACAGAAAGCAATTACACAATTGTCAAGGCATTCTGAGACCTCTGGCATCCAGGGGCTATAATTCTCAACGATATATTTACATAGGGTAGGTAGACTATACACTACACTGGTTGGAGACTGGTTATTTATGGGAATTGTGGTTTCACGCGTATTTATGGGTCAAATACATTATGCGTAGTGGGGCTGGGTGGTTCAACCTCAAATAAAACACAGTTTTGATTGTGTTGGTTTGTGTAATGGGTTGTATTAAATTATGCCGGTGGAAGTAGCTGTTAAGGGTAGGTTGGTAGAAGTTATCATTATCAACATACAATATCATCATCTATATGTTTTAACACGACTCCGTCAACTCCATTGAATGTGTCAATATATAATATTTTTAAAAGTTTTTTCTTTTGTATATTTTCTTGGTTGTCTCTTTGGGTTTGTCATTAATTACGACCCCTTATATATTATATATTTAACTCTTTACGCCAAATGTGGGACAAATTAAAAATTTTGATCCAAAAACGAAATTATAGGGCGTTAGTGACACAATTATTGTAAGATAGGTTTACAAATATTATAGATAAACTTTTCTCTTCTCTGCTTAAGTTGTTGGGTTATTTACAGACCAGCCAACCATGTTTTCACCTACATCATATTTAACCTTTTCCACTTTCAACTACCAATTCCGCTCAGGAATGTCGTGCTCTTATAGCCTATGAAACGCTTTGTGTTCCGCATTTTTTACGATACTTCTCAGCAAAAGCTATTTTTTTAGTCCGACATTAATTTTTATATTCGTGAAAAATTGTCGAGTGTCGCAGGGCTTTGTTGTAAAATACACTTTCCTTTTAACGTAAACACCGGCATCCATCTTGTATGTTCTTTCTACACACCAATACTCATCATTAAATTTATATTTTGTACATCCGTCTTTGTGTTAATGCTGTAAGACCCGTGAACATTGTCTTAAACTGTATATTTCACAAATACCTAATTTGTTTTAGTTTAAACGTGCTGTTACCAATGGTATAAAACAAAACGTTTGCTTTCTCAGTACCTACGACGAACGTTTTCCGAAATCCAATAAAAGCAAATGTAAATATTGTTCTTTTCTATCTTCCTCCGTAATGTAAATAAACCTCCATTGTTCTCCGATTTTAATGTTTTTCATTTTGAGTCCGTTTGACAATTGTATCTGCTCATGGGGTTATTTTAAGTACAAGTTTTCTCTCTTAATTTTTGTCATTTACAATATTCTAACGTACTTCGTAGATTTAAAGCAAGAAATAAACAATTTGTCATATCTAACGATACAATAATCAAAATATGCAAACACCATTCTCATCAATGTTTCGTCGATTTTAACATTTGTTCCCTGCTTCCACACACAATGTTAGCAATGTACTTTGAAGCTTATGTGTTTAAAATAGGAAATCCACCACTTGTGATAACAACCTAACGATAAAATGTCACACAATCGGGTAGTATTTGCTCGTGGCTGAGTTTGTGCAAATGAAGGCTTTCATCTTCCCGCACTCAAAACGGAAACGCTCGCTCGCCCGGCCGCTTGACAGTCGCAGTGTACCATTGAGCTTTGCGGCCTGCCAATTACGTAAACAAGTTTGGCGGGCTAACCAACCACGTCACATGTCGCTTGCACTGTTTACCCCCCTCCACCACCACTAAAGCAGAAACGTTAATTCGCTAACTCTCACTCTCGTTATACCAGAATTTAGTTACGTAGCGTTTTTTTTTTTAGTGCACACGATTTCATGACGTAATTGAATCTAGTTTTCATCGCTCACTTTTCACGTACTTTGATGCATCTCTTGATGGCCTTGTTACAGTCAGCACGCATGGGGATCAGGATTTCTACTACGGCTAGAAATTGATTTATGACAGCAAGTAATTTTACCACTCAAATCGTATTAATTGGCAATACACACAGTCATGATGGTCAGTTAGACTTTGTGAGGGATTAGCTTACAAATGGCGTAATATAGTTTGCATACATTTCGGTCTGCTGGTTATGTTTACTTATCTTACAATAATTGCATCGATCAGATTTTCATCATTATCTTGTTTATGCCCACTCTACCTTACCTTTTTATCTATACCTTTTCATTTTTACCTTTTCATTTTTCAGACATTCATTAACCAGACTCGTTAAATGTGACTTTATTTGATACATTTACTGTTTTTCTAAACATTTGTTTGTTATGAGTTTAAGTTATATCTATCTATACCATTAATCCGTTGCATCGTATATTTACTCGTTTTATTGTACTGTCCTAATTAATGTCAATTGAAACGAGTGCTAGTTTGAGCCTAGGTCTAGTGAGCTAACATAACTATTCTTACGTTAGCTCACTTACAAGTCCGTTAAATAACTAAATAATTTTTTTCAACTGCTTATTTAATTTGGTAATTTTATCAATTATTTTGTTGATAAAAATTCTGCAACATATTATGTCAATCCATTGTATTTAATTTGGGAACAAGATTCGGAACGTTTACATTTGTTTGTTTTTTTAATGTAAAATGTGATAAACACATATAAATAAACATTCACGAATGTGCTCACGATCATCATTAACAAATGGCACAAAATAATAGAATAGTTGGCACTTGTGAATTCTGATCTAAACGTTTAAATATACCCACCCGAACGTTGTCACAATTCTGTAGGGATTTTCTCCCGTGTTTTATTTGTTTTCCCATGCTTTTCTTCAACTTACAACCGCCTCTATATTTCCCATAGTACTGTGTATCTCGCACATAAGTCATATGTGTCTAGTCCAGTTTGCTCAAGGGCCGTCGACTTTGAAGTTATTTGTCTGTGAGCTTTAGACGTACCGTTCTACTTTGTGTTATTCCCCTGTGAACCTATGTGGTCGGGAGCAACACGTTCCTTCGCTTCTGGCATAACGTATAACTACGTCCCCCAAGGGTTTCACCTCGGACCTCTACTTTTCACACAGACATATAGACAAAAAATATTATCATAGTTGATTCAAATATTGAAGACGCGTGAGTTTTGTTTTTACACCCGAGTCCGACTGGGAGTTGGAATTTTTGGCTCTCGAAAACTTGGTGTGTTTTCCTGCGATATAGTTGAAACCAAAACTCAAGTACTTCACATTATCTATATTTGCTACATCAGTGTTGACTATTTAATTACTATTTACTTAAATCCTTATTATCGTGTTTTAATGCTAAATACGTGTTTTTAGAAAGTATTTTTATTTCATCATGTTCCGGTACTCACAATCACGTTCCATGCATTTTGGTGTTATTTTGATTTCGTACATAAATAAAAAGAAATAAAAAAACAAACAAACAATAATTATTGACGATACAAAAATCAAACGAAACAAAAAGACAATATGTACTATGTAGGCCTACTGTTCGACAATCTTTGCTGTCAGAATATTATATAATTATGTAGATAATATAGTTTAGTTATATATTCCAAAGTTATGTGTATGATTTTTAAATTGTCAGATGTATGGAATTGATTGAAGTATAAAAATATAATACTAGCCAAAATCTGGCTTTCACAAAAACATGTTTTAACAATTTCACCTACGGGAGTGTTTCCCGACTAACCAAGTCGAGAAATAAAATATAGATATTTTGATTTTTTATGGAATATTTATGCCAATTTCAATTTTGGAATTATTAGACACACTAATAGTGAAGCATGCAATGTGTTCTTTTGTGCTGGGTATTGTTTTAACGTTTCAAGTGAAACTTTCGTCTCTGAGCTAGTTTTCTTTCTACGTTACACCTCTCAAGATAGACCATTCAACTATCAAGCTAACTTCCGACAAGCCAAAACAACACTCCAACAAAACACACACGTAGAATCTAAACTTGACGAGTAGTAATTTGATTCCAATCTAGATAACCTTAAACTGTCAAGAATCACTCAGTCTCGGGTTGCTCCCAGATGGAAATTCCACCGTCTCGTCTCTCTGCGGGTATTCGCTCCCATGTTAACTGTGTCTTGGTGGAGAGTATATCACGGGGGTCTTAAGACGTGTCTCGACCATATCCGCTATAACTCACGTTGCTGGGGTGGGGGTGGTTTACACATGCAATCAGAGGGATGGATGGACATTAGGTAGTAGCGGGTGCGTTTTGAGAAGCCATTAGCTCTAATGGTGGTGATTAACTATTTAAAAAAAGGCTATTAAAATGTATGCGTTTAAAAGAAAATAACATGTTAATGCATATTTGAATAAGTACATATTTAGTTGTTGGTTTTCATGATAGTAAAACATTATCCTACATTTTTTTCAAAAACAAATTGAGCAATACATCTGCCCTTTTCGGATATGGTCGAGAGTCAAATAGTCGTTTAGTTGTAAACATGAATAGTTTAATATAATTGTCAATGTGAATTGATACTGGAATTTCTCTCGAGTTTAAAAATATAGCTTTTTTTCACAGCAATATTTATTATACTGTTGTTAGGTATGGTGATTGCTAAAGGGTGCCCTTTTGATTTTGTAGAAATGTAAGTTGTTCGCATAATTTCTCGATTTTCTCACAATTTTTTACTGCTCAGATTTTAATATTAAAAATGCATAACATTGTTGTTTTTAAAAATATCTACAGCCAAATCGTAAGTAAGAACAAAACTTCTTCCCCTATCCCAATTCCCAGGTGTAAGTATTCCAGAAATTTTTAGTATCACCTCTGGGAATTTTGAAATTTTAATCTCATCTCGATGAATTTGAAACTCATATTTAATGAAAATTATCTCGTATACGAACGGTTAAATATTAATGTTATTCGATACGTTAAGTTAGTCGACAAGTTTAACATAATTGTTTATTCAGAACTTACCGAAGTTTCGAGCTCACGTCCTCCATTGCCTTCCGTTGTCTAAGTCGAGCGCCATTACAGACGGTGGCGCTCGATTTGCGGATTAGACGGGGATTTCTGGAACCACGCCAGCAACAATCGACACTCGAGTTTGTAGAACTATAGTTTCGTGAAAACTCACGTTCAAACTTCAAATTAAAAATTGATAATTACACATAATTTACATCTAAATTATTTATTTTTTGAGGACGTTAAAAAATATAGTATACTTGTAATTAAATATTTAATGAATCAATTAAAAATGTTGATCACAAATAACATTACTCTTTCTATTTTCCTAACCTTTGAAAGTTGTTGTATATTTCGCTTCGTATTTGCATATAATAATGTTCAGACGTGTTATAAAATCGTTCACCTCATCACATTGACTGAACTTAGTATAAACCGCCTCTATTATATGTTTATTGCATGCAACGGCCGCCTATTTTCTATGTAAGCTTGACATGTATACATATTTCAAGCCAGTCTAACTAGTGGATCGATAATGAGTGAAAACAGACCTCAAACACATTACCCACTATCCATTGTAAAAATAACACATATTTACATAAGGCAACCTTCAACTTCTACTTATGATAATAACTTGCAAGCTACGCGAGGGTGTCTCGATGATAAATTAACTCTAAAAATGATATAACACTGGTCGTGTCCCTAAGGATTTGGAGGGATTGTTCCTACCAGGGGTAGGAGTTCATTTGTCTTAGACGCTCGGCCTGATTGATGAAGCCGAAGAAAATGGCGTCCAGTCACGGTAATTTCTCTCTATAATAGTCTTGTACGGCACCTCATTAATAAATTAGGACTTGCCATCAAATTTCATTACCGCCATTGTTTGTCATCTACGTTTGGTTAGGAAGCCAAGGGGTGGGTAAATTGAAAGGTTATATTAGCGTGGCGCATGCGTGCAAGTGCGTGCGTGGGATTTGAATGTAGCTAACTTGTCGGTCGGAACTGGAAAGGTTAACGGTGATAGTGATCGTTCGCCTACGTGGGTTCATCTAAAGCACCTTTGATGATCAATGCATTTACGTATATACATGATTGCCAACGTATTAGTTGAATCATCGATTTTTTTTATTATTTTTTTATTGGCAAAGCTAATCGAATCGAATCAAGTTAATTGTTAATATGGTTCTTCTCCCCATCTACTTTAACTACAAGATTGATGTTTTTCAAATACATTTTCTGTGTAAAGGAGTACTAAATATATTTCCACGGTATACCGAATAAAACAACAGAGGCACACAAATGCTGGAACTCCTTCTACGCTTAGCTCACTATTAATAATGTTTTATTATTATCTGTATATTTGAAGTGATATTTTGTAGAAAGTTTTGGAATGTGTTTTTGTCATTATTCAATCAGGAATTAATTCACGACATTTGGCGCATCACACTAGTGACCCCCTCCCACCCCCTCTTTCTTACAATTAGGTTGTTTTACAAAAAAAAATGCATTACTTCTTGTCGCTATAAATATATTAAATAATGTTTATGTAAGTCGTCGAAACATGTGTTAAGTTTTGGTAACGCCGAAGCAAAGTTCAAGCTATACTTCCTGGAGCTTTCCTCTCAGTCCTCTCTTAAGTCATACCATGTCTCTTCTTGAGATAAGTCTTCTTGTGGCCAGAAGTATCCCCCCCTTCCTTGTTCACCCCCTCCATCCCTTATCATTCTTCCCCTCCATTGACTCGAGACGTGGGTGACCGGGGTGTCACGTGACACAAGGCTCGCCCCTTCTGTCTGACAACCACAACCATTGAGTGTGTAGTTAAATAGAGACCCTACCACAATATTATTCAATATACTGACCCTACCACAACCATTGAGTGTGTAGTTTAATATAGAGATTCTACCACAATATTGTTCAATATACTGACCCTACCACAACCATTGAGTGTGTAGTTAAATACAGACTCTACCACAAAATAATTTAAGATATGGCCCTACCACAACCATTGAGTGCGTAGTTTAATATAGAGACCCTACCACAATGTAGTTTAATATACTGATGTTATATATATTGATATTTATTAATATATTGATTGTAGTTTAATATAGAGACCCACCCTACCACAATACTATTCAATATATTGACCCTACCACAACCATTGAGTGTGTAGCTTAATATGAGAGTCTTCCACTATATTGTTCAATATACTGACCCTACCACAACCATTGTAGTGTGTAGTTCAATATGGAGACCCTCCCATAACCATTGGGTTAACCGTTAAACACATGGTGATGTTAGTTATTTTTGCAGTGACAGTGCAACGCCACTAACGTTTAACGTGCATATAACGTAGGGTCTCTACCTCGAGATATTTTCCCAATGACAACCCTCTTATATCGACAGTGATGCTGCCTCATCATAACTCACAGTCTCGATCAGCTTAGCGGAGCAGGAAGCAAGACCATAAGCCCTTACATTAATCAACTTAGTAACTGACTAAATTACATTTTTAATAAATTCGAAAATTGAGATTTATAAAAATTAACGGTATGATCATTAGTTAAAAGGGAACGTTATTTAATATACATGTCTATAATAATGTAATCTTTAAAATGTACAACCGGCGTCAGAAGTAAATCAAGGGGTATCGCCGGGTGAACAACTAAACTTAAAGTATGCATATCTCAGTGTGTTTGGATTAAAGTTGCTTAAGTTTCATGTTAATTCGCATTCCACTACTTACGTCAAATTAAATACAAGCATGTGCCAAGTATGTTTTGATTTATGGGCTATGCACATCAAATTGCCAACCTTTGTTGGATCTCGCGTAGATTTCTTTCCGCACGCAGAGAGTACCGAGTACTTAATGATATATTATTGTAATTAGATTCTGACGTGAAGAAAATTAAGAGCAGTAGCCTATCGCTGTCGTCTTTTATGATCGTTGTATATTCTTATTTTCAAGTGGTAATTCTTGGAATTAGCATAAAAGTGAACGAATGGAATCGCGAGGGCGGGAGTTTATGACGGCAGGTTTTGCAATTCATATTAACGTGAGTTGATGTGATGTGACGTGAAAATTAAACGTGAGATTTTTTTCTCTCTCTCTCACCCGTTTCGATTCACAAAGGCCTTTGAAGATTTCAGCTAGAGGGAATAATTTTTTACGTGAATAATCGTGAAAATGTTCTGAAGACGTAGCAAAAAGGTTTTATACGTTATAGTGTGTGATAAGGAGATATATGTTTCAAGTTTTAAGTTCCAGTCTCGCTTTATTTTTAAAAAAATATAATATTTCATGTTTTTTTTTTGTATTGAGGAGTCTTACAGTTTTGAAGTGCACTTGAAACTTATTACTTAACTATTACTTGTGCTTCCGTTGTTTGTCAATTAAACATATTTGCATAAAACGCACCATGAAAATAATATTGGGATGGTCCAAAGATCTATATCACCTAATTGAGTATCTTCCAACACAAAAGATTATCGCAACCTTAGTACGTTTTTTTTGTACATCCAACAGATTGCATTACAATGTTGTAACTATATTCCCTGATCAGTGATATTGTGGAAATCTGTTTGATTGGTTTTAGTTAGAATCGCTACCCCTTGAAAGTCAACATTGTATGCATAAAAATAATTTTTTTAAATGTGCTACTTGTACTGTGGATGATTGCCCCTTACAATTCAATCTGATTTACAATCCCGGCAGACATGAACGGAATGGATTTGCATGTAATCATCCATACACACGCTTTGTTATTACTCAAAATGTATTTGTGATGCTGTTAATAACTATTTTGCGAAACCGCTGGTAGTTTCAAATCTCATTCATTACATTGAAGTTATGATGTTAAAGATTAAACATTTCGCTCAGGTGATGTTTAGTTGTAATTAATTTATCAGACTTTACACTGCACTTAAATAATGAAATAAATGACAATATTTAAGTGTATTTAAGTCCAATAAATTACAACTAGTAATAGTCATGTATGTAACCTATTATCAAGTGAGAAGGTTGTATCCAACGGTAAATTTAGTTTCTCACTTTATCCAATCCCAACCTTGTACATCCTTCGTTTTTGCTTTGAACAGAGAGAAGTTCGAATCGATACAATCGCAAAGCGAGACGTGACTTAAATCGACGTTGCGTGAAAGATCGATAGGTCGAATAACTCGCAAGCGATATCTTTCCACGTTACAGTAGCGGTCCCGACCTGGCCTGACCTGATTCACGAAAACCTTTACAATTCGTATATAATAGCATATATCTACCCCCGTACAAAGTACAAAGTATTTCATCTGCATAGAGGACCCTTATGTTTATGAATATGAAAATTTGACATTTTGACAGCTCTTGTTGGTGCTATCTAGATGACTAATGTGGGTAAGGGGTCGGATTTTTAGAGCCTTGTTTAACATGACGGTGTAAAATTAATTGAGCTATATGGGCTCATAACGGAGGTGACTGAAGTTCCTACGTGTCTCGCATTTGTTGGCTTATTTTATGGCGAAACGGAATTTTGCGTTGGTTTATCTCGGGATTTTCGGTACGAGGGCTAATATACGTACCGGAAAGGAAATTCAGGTTGTTAAAATGTAGCCAGTCAGCATTCCATGAGTAGGAAATTTCTATATGGATATGTAAGTGCGTATTTACAAATTAGAATTTGGTAAAAAGTGTTTTTGTACAATTACGACAAAGTTGAAATAAATTTAGGAACCACCTTAACTTTCAGATATATTTATTTTATTAAGGTATGATTAACTTTTGCAATTAGTACTCAGGACAAAACTACAGAATGAGACATTAAAGCATGGCATTTGTTGCCCATCCACCAAACATTCATCCAAGCATATAGTGTGGCAATTATGTCTATACAGAGAGTATTGTTTGTTCAAAATAATCGCATTCTCTCTTGTATTCTTTGCTGTACCCATTCATGATGCAATAACTGTTATTCTTTGAAATTAAACGAAAACATATGTATTTATTTTTTAAACATATATATGTTTTTAAGACCTAAATATATCTTTAGGGATATTAGTTTTACATACATTTATACCTCATTGAATGAACAATTCTCAACTTGTATTGTTTAATATAAAATAAACAATCTCATAAATGAAAGTAAATTTAAGACAGTTTGACGAGATCGGGCCTACTTCATTTACAATGTTAAATGTTCGCTTGATAGGCAATTGCATCTAATTTCACATTCAGTCTGGACCACTTTTCGACCTCTAATTTTCACCCAAAATATGTGAATTTTTGGGACGGTGCTAGCTAGAAATGAGCCCATGTTAACATTTCAAATATTTCTTCCCTTCCGCAAGCTTGCGAAATTACTACAATTTACCTGTTTGGTGGCATATTTACTTCAGGCAATAACAAAAGTGAGCAATGTTTTTAAAATGTGCTCTGATAGTGCAATTCTACATTCTTCCTTAACATTAAGGTGCTAACCACAACCCGATAGGACAAACGATAGAGCTTCCAAGTGAGTCCGACTTAACCGCTGCGATCTGCGTAAAAGCCTTGTTTTCTTGAGCTCAGCCAACTAAGATAAGAATAAAGAATACGCATAACAAACGCAAGTTTTTCTAAATTGAAAAAGAAAAACTCTACAGGACTAACTAGAATTCAAAATAGTTCTCGTACAGTACCTCATTAGAAACGTGTTGGTTTTCATTTACATAATGTCCAGAAGCTGTTGGCTAAGTTCGTTACCTCGTGTTTCTGGAGCTAACCTCCTTGTAAGTTCCTTCTGTCAATAGCGCCCCACTCAAGACTGTAAATCAGCATTAAATAGCCGAGTATATGTATGTGTATGCATGTTAGTCTAGGTAACTAGCGCAGAAAGTTAATTATATTCCGAATGTCAATAGTGTGTTGTATGTCGTGGGGCTTAGCATTGTGTCTAGACGTGGTCCGCGCTCGGGTAATCGAATCAACTCTGTGAGTTTACAAGCCAACGATCCATGGGTTTCGAGGGTGATTTTATTTGCACTAGACTTCGGGAGATGCAAACCAAGAGGCGTGAAGGAGACGCTGTCCCAGGCGTTGTTTGCCCTGTCGCACTCCCTACATTCACACCGGTTTACCTTCCGACACTCTTGCGTTCACAACACTGTTTTACACGGTTTTAACACGGAGAAACGTCAATGTAAAAGTAGGCTTAAATCTAGATGTTTGTATTCTTTTTATTTGTAGTAATATATGTACGCTTTTACCAGAAAAATCGTCATTGTAAAAATAGGTTGAATTCAGGAACGTTTGTTAGTCATTTTATTTGTAGTTATATGCGATTGTACACGCTTTAACCTGAAGAACTTTCAGTGTAAAAATATATATTTGTAATCATTTTATTTGTAGTAATATACTGTTTTCTACGATTGTGACCGGAAGAACCGTCTCTACAGAATATGTTTAAAAAGTTTGTATTTTTAATGTTATTGTTTTTCTAAGAATGCACAATTTTCCAAGTCTTAAACCAGAAGGACCGTGACCGTAGGTAGAAATCGGTTGATCACGCAAAAAATATAATTTATTTAATTACGCAAATAAATCAAATTTGCATTTCTTGTCTTTACCTATTCAGATATATTTAAACATTAATTTTCACGGAAAGTTACAAAATGTAATCATTTATCAACAACTTACTTTTGTTAGAATGGCTACAAACTTGCCGTAATTTTACTGACGGATTGATTGATATTTTCAACGTCAAAACTTAGCTTATTCCCTATCAGACATTTGATCCCACTGTATTGTATAAAAATGATTTCTTTTAAACTTAACTTAAGGCACTTACTAAGGTAAAAGTCCTTAAGGGGATGTTTTACTGAAAAAAATCGAGCAAAAAGTCTCCAAACGGATAATTTTCAATTTTTGTACAATTATTCCAAGGCTATGCGGGTGAACAACAGTACAACAGTACAACAGATAAAATTACTTTAAATTTTAAAAATCCACCGTTTTTTTTTTTTTTTTATGTAACAATACAAACTAACGCTATTTAGTTGCCATTGTTGTTGACAATAATGTATTTTTTAGGTAGGCCTAAGTTAGTTTCTTACTGCCATTTAATAATCAAAATCATTTTCTTGAGATTCATATTAGGTAGGCCTATTATATTCATGGGAGCTTCCAAATTGTTAAAATATACTCTATATTTTACCCAAACTTTGAATGGAAATAACTCGTAACAATTATTTTACCACTTTCCTTGGAGGTTTTCCCTACTTCTTCCACAAAAATGAAGATAATAACCTCAGTTTTTTTTTTGGATAAAGAAAAGTACCATCCTAACACAATCTTTTGGGGAAATGTGTTTTGCTTTTTTACTTTTTGTACCAAAAAATTTTAAACTTGAATTTTACTGAAAATTTCAAAAAATAATTATTTTCTATATTTAAAACAATGTATACCATTAATGAATAGCTTCAAGCTTAAATCCCCACAACGATCTCTTTATCTGTATGTCTTGAGAAAATATTATCAATTTTTTTTGAAATCCGACATAAACTGCAAAAGCCTTAGCATTTTCAATATAAAGGTGAAATTAACACTATTTTTAATAGTATTATTGCAAAAAAAATATATACACATATATATATATATGTTTTTCTTAGATTCATGTTACCAGTCAATATTGCACAAAATTTGAAAACTTTTACCTTCAGTGGTTTAAAAGTTTTTGATTTCAGTAAAACATCCCTTAAGCATATTACGGTGATATTCAAATAATAATAATAATAATAATAATAATAATAATAATAATAATAATAATAATAATAATAATAATGTTTACGTGCAAAATCGCTTTAAGGAACCCTAAAGCTGTTGTTTGAAGTTTATAATAACTACCTTACCTATATAAAGTTTTACTAATACAAATTTAACATAACGCAATCGTGCCAAAACAACATGTTATTTTTTTCAGTTTGACAACAGCCTAGCCAGGTTTATTATGCCGTTACTTAACCTGGCTTTTATTTGTATATAAACTGTAAAAATAAGGTTAATACACAGTTTAACTAGTCGTACATTACAGTAAACCACATGAAATAACCTTTATTGATGTTTCGGCAATAAACATAACTCTCTTTATTATTATAAGCCCAAACACATTTAACATACTTCCCATCATGATACCAATTTAAGTGTCAACGTAGCTTTTGCATTGTTTTAATGGTGTAATGTAGGTTGTTTATTGGTCCCATAATCATGTGAATTAGAAACGAAAACATAATAACGAACTATGATGATGAAATTGTTGTCATAAACTACATTTAACGACTGAACTAAAAGAGAGCGTAATGAATTCGTCATAATTGCAGTTCCGTATGCGACAAACAACATTTTTTTATGTGTACACTTTGAATTTTTTAACCTTATTCTCATATTAGTATAATATTTTGTTAACATCACATTGTTTAGTTTATAGACTTCTTTAGATTGTCAGCACTGACCTTTTCCATGCGACGCAGCATTAAGACAAGATTGCCCCATGTTTGAATGACCCAATCACTGGTCAGGTTTAATGCATCTTAAGAGAGAGGGGTCGTAGGTTCTCTTCGGTAGGCCTCTCTTAAATTTAGTGCCCCTGCCGACGGCCTGTGAGCGCGCTGGCCGACATCGCTTCACCCCTTCCGTCGTATTGATGATGATAATAAAGTTTTTTACGATGCGCTAGAGACGCTGTTTGTAGTGTCAGTCACAGTTTTATAATAAGGCGGGGGTGATGAATGGTTATGGCCGCTGATGAAACATCGGGGATGGGACCATTTTACTGAATGTGATGTTGACTTCTATGTTGATGGAGACGTGATAGTGGTTGGTTAAACACTTTCGTATGAAATACAAAATAACTTGAATTCCGGTTGTAGGTTTTCAAATTGTGTATTCATTCTTTAAATAAGTGTTTATTGGACATATCAAATTGTGTGTTTATTATTTAAATAAGTGTTTATTGGGACATATAACTGATTTTTATCAATATTTTCTTTGTATATTGATAAATTGATCAAGAGCAGTGTTATGCCCAATAAACACTTATTCAAAGAATAAATACCTGTTCTACTAGTTTCTTGTTTTTAATGTGTAGGCCTATTCATTGTTTAGAATGTTTCATTTAATATGTGCGGAATTCGAAAGTGTTTCTGATGAAACTTAAATCTCAACTTTTAACATTTTAACCGGCGAAGCTCCTCTTTAATCATCACGTTTATGACCGTCCGGCGGTCTGTTCGTGTGTTCGTGTGTTCGTGTGTCTCGTCTCTCGATTGACACGAGTTTTTGTGTGTTGTCATTGCTCTCCAGAAAGAATGATGTTGACCATGTTTGGCGACACTTTAGGTCAGAGGGCGGGGACAGCATTTTTAAAACGATTTTTCACCGTACCCGGCACCTCCACCAAATATTTGCATCACTATAAGATTTAATTCGTACATTCTTCTTTGACAAAGTATTGATTTAGTAGCTTCACTCCCTATTTGGGTTACTCCCACGCATATCTTAGTTTTAGGCAACGATATTATTACTTGGTGTGAAATTTTAAATTTTCGATAAAGTTTTCAGCATTTTCAGCCATTTGCAAAGAAGTTTAGGCCTAATTCAATCTATGCTCACATTTAGTTCTACTTAAAAGCGTGTCTTTTCCGTTCCCAGCACTAATCTAAAACATTTTTGTAATTGAGACTTCTCTAAGTTAGTTTCATTGTTAGCAAACGGAGTCTTGGTCAAAAACAAGTTTTATCTGACAGTCTAGATTGATACTAAAATATACAGCTGTTACATTTATTATATGAGTTTGTAGAGTGTTATTAAAAGAGCCATCTACGTTTTATCAAGATAGAATTTACAGTACGTGACATCTGTGTTATGTTTACCCCAACGAGATAACTATGAAACACATTGTTGTTAGTGTTTTTACTTAAACTTTATTTTCCCTCATCTCTTCCAATTTAAACCATCTAAACTGTGTCCACCATTGTATCTCCCTCCCTTAAAACTTCTTAATCAGATCCGAGTGTCGCGATCACGTCGTTCCTCCGCTGTAATTCATTTGTTTGGATTTCTTTCTCTTCCTTGGCCGGTCTCCCGACGACGCGGTTATTAATATCGTCCCGCTCCACCAGCTGATGGCTACCCTCCCAGCTTTAACTCGTAACTTGTAGCAACTGGTTTGGCCGCGCGCGGCTTGCTGCATGCGTGCCTGGCGGCTGATCGCCAAACTATGAAAAGAAAGGAATTGTTCGTGAACACGCAACACAATCCACCAAAAAGTCGGGTGTATACCACGGACGCGCACAACTTGAGACCGACTATATGTTGTAGGGCACGAAATTACATTATTTTAAAACCATTTTGATGTAATTCATACAGAGTCGTGTGTAATGTAATATTTCTAAGTAACTTCCAGTCACAACTTTGACAAGTTAAAGACCATTAGTAAAAGCCACCTTATTAGCTTTGGCCAACTGTTTTTTGTTAAATAATTTTTGTTCGTGTCTACCGTTATCAATTAAGAAATCCGTGGTTTAAGTCAGTTACAGTGATACTTATTTGTTATCAATATTAGTAACAATGTTAATTGAATCTATATTCCCAAAAACGTAGCCCTAAGTTTTTAAAATCACATTTTAAATTTGTCTTTTCCAAAAGTTTCGGAAAGCACTTCAATCTTATGATATTGTTTAACATCTATTAAAACAAGGCAAGTTACTACACTTACCTACATACATATTTCGTAGGAATCCTTCTTGGAGATTGCTTGTCTCTTCAGGTGTAAGTATGATCTGTAAATGATTTCGAGATAACGATCGTATCCAGCACTTTAGCGACAATTTGCGTTCGACCTTGACATTCAAAAATGATAGCGATCGTATCATAAAGTTCAGAAAACAGTGTTATGGACTTGCTAATCAGATACGATAAATAGTGCACCGTAGCTGACTTTTTACGAATCAGTACAATACGACTCAATTTCATACGATTGATATTCAATCAAACCGTAGAATCGTAAACTACCCTATTTTACAGAATTCTGAAGCTTGCCTCCACAAGATAAGTCGAGAGTTAGTTGAGATTTCGAATAGTTTTGTAAAAATTAGCTCAATCACAGTATTAACATTTTCAACTGAGGAAAACCTTGGAAAATCTCCTAATATTGGATGTTGTTGGATTCAATTTCCCAGAATAACTGTGTTTAAAGGAATGTGAAATGTCAGATTCCTCCATAGTTTCTAACTCGTACATTGTTTTCATTTCGCATCTCGTTACAACTACTACTTGTACTCACACCTGTTGCATCTGTGATATAAAAAAACAAACAAAACACCACAATCGAAAAACTCCCCTTTGTATGCAAGTCGTTATTTGAAAAGCTTTCCTCCCACCGAAAACAAAACAAAACAAAACAGAACACAGTTTAAATGGTTCGTTTATATCTCTGGCTTTGTTGCCGGGTTGTGCGGAGTTTCAAGCCAGATATGGCAACTCTGTCGAGATTCCACAAACAAAGGGTTGATTCTATGAGAGCGGAGTTTTAAAATACTGATGTTATGTTAACTTTTAGGTGCATCGCATTGTCTGCTGCAATGTTTTGTTTGGACTATTGCTTATTTGAACGAGGTATAGGGAAATATACAACGTTCACATTCAATTGATGTTTGAATTGTTTAGACTTCAAACACACATTTTGTTAGTCTTATCTTGGGTTAAATTTCGTATTATCTTTTCAATAACCGCAAATTTGTCAATGTGACGTGTTAATTAGAAATCACGTATACTCAAATGCAGAACTTATATAAATACAATTTTGTTGCGGAAATGCTGTCAAAACAATATACCGTAGTTTCGAAGGAATTAGGAGCACGGCAAAGGTTGACATTTATGGTGGACTGATGCCGGAAGCAAGAAGTGCGTAGTTTATGAACAATATTAGTAGTTTTTTTTAATTTTACGTTCGTAATAAAGATAATGTGTTTAGGAATGGGAAGTTATAGGTGTGTCAGTAACCTTTTCCGAGTTGGTATCATATTTTACTTATGCAAGATTTTCGTTAAAAGTATGTCAGTTAGCATTGTAATCCACGCGTATCACCTTTAAATACATCAAATACAAAATTTAAAACGTATTTTTCTGTTTTGAATAAAGGCTAAATAAAAACATTTCTGGTACAATTCTGTATTTGTGCAACTATTTGTATAGTGCTTTGCATAAATAAATCTTTATTAATTAAATTTTGAATCTAATTTCAATAATGCAATACCGCATGGCAGCACTTCGTTCTCTCAAATACACCTGAAAGAAGATAAAGTCTTCAGTGAACGAGTTCACCAGTCACTACTCGGGAAACAATTAGCCTCCAACTCAACGTGTGCCGGTTTTCCATTTAATTACAATGCGGTCTGGTACCCTCGCCAAAACCTACCCCCCCCCCCCCCACCACCCCTCTCTTCTCATTGGTGTTTCGGCAAGCGTTTCACCCTGCATAACAGGCCAATAAAAACAAACGGTGTATTCCAGGATCTAATCTTCGATCAAATTGCTAAGTGAGTAATACATTATGTACAATTACGCAACGGGTGGACTGTAGAGAGTCTTAACTTTACCGCACGCGGTGGATGGTCGTAAATTATTGGATAGGCGTGACTGGGTCTTCGTTAACCCGTTTAGGATAGTGTTATAAATATTGAGCACCATTCTTCAAAAGCTGTATAATTATACAAGCTGGCTGTTTTCTCGTTCGTGCCTCGGTGAGACATTTTAAACTGGTGTTTTGTGTTTGGAAACAGTAGAATGTTTACACGAAAATGTAATGTGTATTATTTTTAGAAGGGATATAAATACAATGTACGTTAAAACTCAAAACAAGGTAAAATTCTGAATCTCACCGTTAGTTCATCTGCTTATTGAAGACTATGTTTGTTTATATTAAGAAAGAAGAAATAGTTATAAAAAAGCAGCTACAAATTTATAAACAACATTCGATTGGGAATCATTATTCAAAGTTTTTAACGATTTTTAAACCAAAATCAGCATATTTTTAAAAAAATGGCCGTATAATGGGTATAACGACTATGAGCTTGAAGATACCTTGTTGATCTATTATCTCCGCGATAAGGGCTGGTTAGCTGGTGGTTGCTTCAGGTCTCTCAAGAGATATATTCAATAAACAGCTGGGTAATAAATCCGGGGCGGCCTCATTAAAACTGCATGTTGTGTCATGAGTTTTATATTGCTAGCCTCGGGAAATCGATATTGAATCATGTGATCTTTAAGGGATAGACTATACCACACAGTGTAGGTGTGTTTTTTAGTAAGGAATAGGGTAGAATTAACAGTGACGAGGCATTTATTGTCAGGGTGTGGGGAATTCTCACGTTGAATGTAAAAGCGATTTCAGTTGGATTTTAATTTAGAATATACATAAAAAAATTAACATTTGTTTCACAGCTGATATCAGGGATTTTCTTTTTTAATGTGTAGAAGAACCTGAATTCAACGTTTATTCACGATTCAACTGTTTATTTAAATTGTTTGAATAGTACAGTCTATAAATTCCACTCCAAAGCAATATGTGAATAGTTTTTGGGTCTATAGACGTTAGTTCGAATCCTCATATTTCTCGAATTTATATTTTTAACCATAGTATAATACAATATTTACTTTAAAAATACTAATGAAAACAAAAACGATGTTATTTGTTTTTACCTAAAAATTATACCAGTAAAAATAAACTTTTGTCATCTTGACCTGCTTTCATTTCGATTCCACGTTTTACTTGCCTCGTTACTTTTCCATCCTCTAAGGTCAAGTTCACTCGTAATCCCGTATGTTAATTTTAATTACATTCGTCACATGTTACCTGTAATTAATTCTGAATAATTACTTAATCCCCTGGCATAAGATATTTCATGTCTCGTGAGTATATGAGTTAAGTAGTTCTTTTCAATAAGGTACGAGATATACGTGGTTGACGTAGAATCTCTCTGCATCTTTATTGCTGTGTGTACGCGTATATAAACAACGCGCTGTTACACGTGTTCAATGCGTATGTGGCATTTATTAGCGGTGTGTCAGATTTATCTACGTGCGTGTACGTTGTCTCTTAGCTTACTGTCACCGAGGTTGACTTTACGATCTCCGAGCACGGGTTAAAGCGCCATCTTGGAATACTTCCTCAACATTTTCGAAACTAGTGCTTATAAATATAGTTCATCTGTCTATACAATATATTATAGTGGGAGGTAAAATTAAATAGTTGTAACTAGAACTTATCAACATAAGCTTTAGGAGCCTATGCACAGAAAAACCCTTACTTGTTCCGAGTAACTTTATTTATATTTTACAGTTAGGCCTAACTATTGCACGACTGAAAATGTATATACAATTAAAAAATTCTACAATGACAGAATTACTTAAAATAATATTTTACTTCCTTCACTTTTATACGGTTTACATGTTATATCAGAGTATGAAGGACTTATGATCTACCTTATTATGAAACTAAGCTTCCCGATAAAAATTAGTTTTCGTCCATTCATATGTGCGTTTGTCAAGCTCAAGTAAAAATTAAACATGAATCCAGATGTATATTCGGTTTTTGTTGATTGTCGTCTTCAACAAAGACGACACAGAATGATTTTGCAGACACTTTGGTTCAAGACAAAGGGGTAATTGTTTTAAACGCATTTCCCCGTACCCGGCACCTCCACCAAAAATGTCCAATCACAATAAGTTTTGATTTGTGTGTTCTTCGTCAATCTGTTATGACCTAACAGTAAACGCGCCCTTAAACCAAAATCCAAAAAGTATCTTCGCTCCATATTTTGGGTACTCGAACTTGTTGCTTCCTTGCATTACCTTGATACTGAAATTCTTCAATTTCTCAGCACACTTTATTTTAATTTATTTTTACACTTGAATTTTTCACGATGGCAAGACTGTTTATTTTCAAGGCGCGTCACTTTTCATTATCTAAATATTTATTTATTTAACGTCTATCCTAATTCAGTTAATACAACTGTAAGGAGGATACCGTCCCGAATATTTGGCCTCCGTCTACACTATATGGCCCTGAGTGTACCCCGATGACGGCTTCACTCGAGCTGTCTTAGTAACCGGAAGCTTCTGTACTGACTTAGTAGGGATCAAGTCTCAACTGTAATTAACCGGGGAAGTGGGAATTATCATTCCTTTAAGCTGATGATATAAACACATTGTGTCAGAGAACGTACACAATGAAATTCACGTTGTGTGTAGAATCGATTTTAGTACGAAACCAAAACTAATACGGTAATAGAATTTAGGGAAGTTACGTGCACGGTCAATTTAGAGGAATATGCCAACTTTACTACATATATAAAATCATTACCAGGTGTAATCTTATATGTAAATTGTCGTTACGTAGAAACACACACAAATACATAGAATTAGAACCAAAAATTATTCAATGAAACAATGACACATTATTTAAAAATTGTCAACCGTCGAACATTCTTCCATTTAAACTATGACAATATTGTATTATAAACTTGTGATCCTATTAGTATAGCCATATTATTCTAGTGAACTGTATGATTTATACTTTATTTGTGTTAGTTGTGTTACGTGAATTATTCACATGTTTAATATCGTGTTAATATAATTAAATTAGTTTGTCATATTATGGTATTACTTTGCTGTAGAAATAGATGTCGGTAACACACATAGCAGCAGTAATACACTTGGTAATGTACGTTTCTGAACTTTCTACTTTGAGGAGAAAATCTGTTGTGCCGACTTTAATAATGATGAATGTATTTATTCATAATAATGCGTAGAATTGACACAAATAATTTTAAAGTGCCATTAAAGTAGAGTAATTTAAATGTTAAAAATGTGGTGTTGGTATTTGTGTTATATTATCATATTGTTAGTGGTTTAGAGTATGTCTAGTGTGTAACTTAGCTTTTTTTACAATGTAGTAAACCACTTTCGAAGCCATGAACACCATATAAGTAAAATCACGAATATCCCATTGACTTAATAATACACCACAGGTTAAAAAATTAACACATTGTTTTTCTATGCGTGAAGCTATCATCCAATCAAACCACTCTTTTAGAGGCTCATAAAAACTCAATTTGGGAATGATAGCAATTTATTTAGCATATTGTTGGAATTCGCTGACACCAACCCTTATAAAATAAACTGCACCCTCAAGAATGTTATGTGTAGAGTAGCGTGCCGTTAGTTTCTCCGAGTTCGTAAGCTATCGATTGTGTTGACTGCGAGCAGGTTGCGTGTGTAGCCTATCGATTACTGCATAATAGTATTACGAAGATTGTAGACAGGCTAACGTGGATGGAGTATAGTGTTTCAGAGGTCTATACCGTGCAGTGCATTGTTTTGAGAATTAAAACACTTAAAATGTTCTTTTGACGTCTTAGGTTTTGGATTTTCATCTCGTTTTACATTCCCGAGGTTTGTATTTTGTAAAGTCAAATACAATAGTAGAAGTACCGCCTTATTACTTAAATATTTGAATAATTGTTCGTATTTGTCTCAAACAAAAGATATACGCTACGCGTTATAACTAGTGACTGTATTATTTAATTACGCGAATGCGTTGCCTTTTATGTTTAGGCATTGAATTCATTTCCTTCTGTTTCTTAGGCTTGGTAACGCGTCCGCGTTCCTTTTCCGCCTGATGTATTCTCAGAGGGATGCTGGTTCAATTGAATAAACTCTACAATGTCTTTCTTTTTCTTTTGACTGGTTTATTTCAATTAAGAATAAAGTGTTCGATTAACAAGAATTCGCTTTGTTTAACTGCTCGGATTTTCTCACATGTCACATTGAGTCAGTGGTGACGTTCTCTTCACAATCAAACTGGAAATGAAAACTTTCATTTTTGATCTTTTCAACGTTTTTTTCTCGCTGAGATAATGTTACCTATTCTAATGTTTTGTGTTTTTAACATCGTTTTATTTCCTTTAAGAGATATAGAGTTGCGAGTTTACGGAAATTTGCAACATATTTTTCTGGCCTGTCCACATTTGCATTGTGGATATCAAACAATACATATACAAATATTTATAATTAATTGCCTTACATTCAAACTGAAACGGGTCTATCTTCCACTTACATCCATCGAGCATATTGATTTTAAAACCTTAACACAGTTAACCCAATTAGTAAAGTTTTAAACATACAGTTTTTAGTTCTTTATAATCTTGTGAAGCGTTAGGTATTTATTTATCAACTCTTCCCAGATATTTATTTTAAATTGAAAAGATAATATAAAACTACATCCCACCTGTTAAAAAAATATTACTCCATTTTTTAATCTTTTAAAACCGTTCCCACTGCAAATATAGAGATAATTCCCCAACCTCTTGTTCAATTCACGTTCATCACCGTTACACAATTTTGTTAAACAAAGGTAAAGAGAAAAAAACCATTGTTTTTCTAATTTACGTAAGTTGGTAGTATTGACCAACGCTCTTGTTTATTACCCCTGTGTGTTTGAGGGACACTATTTGCCTTTCTCGTCATGTACAATTGTTTCATTGTTCTATCCACTCCAGTAAAACACTGAATGTAGTTATTATGGTATTTCGTTAAGTATCGTCATCATTCCATTTTGATTCTCTACCGAGTCCAACCATGTGGTTTTGTCACTCCATCGCATTCCTCGCAGCCGGGACGGTTTATATAGCCTAATGGAATTCCTCGTTCAATATTAGCCTTACAATTCCTCTGTCCAACTGTATATTATATATATTTACACAATTGTCCTACCCTTTACGTGGATAAACAGTCCATTCATCAACAGAACCAATATTTGATAAAGCGAGTTCGGAAAATACATTACGCGATGTAGAAATCTGCTTGACACGCAATGAGAGCGTGGCGTTTGAATTGGGGGAATATCTACAGAATACCCCGTCAGAATCAAGTCAGCCGTTGTGTGTATCTTCGTGTTAATTGGGAGTGTTATTTTCCTAGAAGTGACAAATACGAGGCGTAAATGTTTACATAAACAATGGGGGATATAATATATTAACTGTGTATTTGAAAACCTTTATATGCTAGTTTTCGATGTGTCAATATTTGATTTCTATAATGATAGTGGTTCTATTGGCGCTTAAAAATACATGATTGTTTTTTTCAAATACACTGCTTTGATGAAGACCTACTGTTAAAATATTTTAATTTGTGTTGTGTTATTGTATGTTATGTATTTGTTTGTTTTTCTATAATATCAAATAATAAAATTTAAATTGAAACTAATAATTATATTCAAATTAACATAACGAAATTACAAAACTGATTTAAACTGCATTTAGTTGAAAATTATGCTGATGATCAATGTATCTCAACCCAAGTAAAAAAAAAGAGTTTAAAAATTGAATTTTGTGAAATTATATGTTTTTGGTGGAGGTGCCGTTCAACACTACTTCTATTGTTAATATGGGCGTTATCTATTCTGGCCTCGCATAATTATCAAGTGCATTTTGGTGGAGGTGCCGGGTTGTCGTTTCTTCTACTGTTAATCCGTCATCCAGAATGACCACCTATGTTCTATATCTTTCCCTCGCTAATCACGTGCTGATGGTACGAGTTAGAGTCACGTGACAAAACGACCCAAAACGTCACACGTCGTTTTTCTTTCAGACACGTCCGCTTCATTTATGCCGTGCCATCCGTTACACGTTTTTATAAATTTTTAATCAAATTATCCAGAGTGTCTAGCGTATTGGGTTTTCTATTTTCCAATGCTGCCAACTGCCGATATTTTCTTGCGATCGAAAGACGAAGAAAATAATGGATAATTAATGTGTTGAAAATAGCTTTGCTCAACATTGTATGTACGTTGGGAGGAGATTAAAATGCTGTACGTAGATGTAGATGATAGCTCACATTTTATCGTGTGGATATTGCATTTAACCTGAATTAATGTTAAAACTCTTACTTGTTTTCGCTTAATTTAAGTGTCACAATTTATTCAATAAA
This sequence comes from Sweltsa coloradensis, assembly GCA_024449915.1. Taxonomy (NCBI): domain Eukaryota; kingdom Metazoa; phylum Arthropoda; class Insecta; order Plecoptera; family Chloroperlidae; genus Sweltsa; species Sweltsa coloradensis. The sequence goes on from JAMZAV010000611.1 coordinate 251,090, forward strand.
AATATAATTACTTTTTTAAGTAATCGAAGTTTTACGAGCGATGCTTTTACGACATCTTTACGTCTAAACATCTAAACGTATTGTTTCTAAATAAATTTGATGTGTTTATGCTTAATATTTGATTACATTGCCAAAATGTATTTTTGCAAATGTTGGCCTGAACGCCGAGTGCTATCCAACCCGAATCAAGCCAGCAAACTCTGGCTGGTCAAGGCTGGTCAAGGAATTTAATACATGGTTTGTTATCCACAATTTTGTGCGTTTTTAAATATAATCACTGCAAATTATGACGTTCTGGGGCAAACTTCGTTTTGTTATTTTCCCAGACATGAAGGTTGTCAGTGTGGAAAGATTCTTTTTTAAATGTAAAAACGTAGAAATTTTGGAGAAATTGGTTACCTAAAATTAGTTGAACTCTTGTACACCAAATCGTTTTGTCGTTAAAGGTACTCATCGAACAAATATACAATCAAAACCATGTCGTTTTGTGGCTTGTCCTAATCATTTAACCTCACAATACAAAATTCCACCTTAAATAGGTTTTTAAAGTACTCGCCCATTCATATTTAATCGGGATCAACGATTTGTCAGCACGATTATGTCTATATAACGATCGATTACACACATAAAAAAGCGAAACAAGTTTTTCTTTGTCAGATATTTATTTTCGTCTACAGTATCGTCGTGGTGCGTGACCAGTGCGCCCATATCTTGACGCCCATATTCGGCTTATTTGTGTGTTTGTGTTTATATCTCTCGCGTGCCGGTCTCCCGTACAGTAATATATTTGCAAGTATATCGCGCTGATTCCGACTAATCTTTGTTTACTGCGCGAAAATCTCGACAGGTTTCAGTTTTGATTTTGTTAACCTTTTGGTTTCTACGCACGAAAATCACTTTGTCAATATATTTTTTCTTCGTTCCGTATTTTCTTAGTGCATTGATCTTTCTTTATTGGTCTCAGACAGTGTTTGCATTGTAATTACATTGCTTTGTAATGTGTGCTTATGTCTACCCTCTCAGAGCGTTGACTATCTTCCCATTGGGATCCGATTTCCAATATTACACGAGCCAATATTCTTGGCGTGGCTTCAAACGAAGCGAGAATGAAAATTTAAATGGATTTCCTACAACAAATAAACAATCCAGAAGCGAATGATAATTTTACGCTTTTGTGCCATTCTTCCAATTACTGTAAACAGCACATAAAGAGAATAAGCCGGTCTTCAAGTCAAAAACAATATTTTTATATACTTATGGATTTATTTGTATAAAATCTTACACAAGTACTTTCTGAAGCTGTTATTAACAATCGATTCGTTGCGTATCTTATATATTTTTTAAAATAATATTTCACCATAGTAGCTTAGATTATTTCTTCTTTTTTTGTTTGTCATAAATACATTGCTGATATCTGCATACGACTTTAAATTAGTTGGCTATTTATTTACTTCCGATTATCGATCAATTGATTAATAATCGAATCGTGGATAATTTATTGACAGTCGAAGTTTGATTAACAATAGTTTTAATCAATAGTTTAACCCTTTCTTTATTTTAAAAGTAGAAAAATATACATTTCACGAAAAGAAAGAAATGATAATGGTCAGTTATTAAGTACTTCGGTTTTGGATTATATTTTGTAACATAGCCTAGAATTGGTCAACATGCGATTTCACGTAATGTTTCGTTTAATCGATCGATCTTAAAACATCTGTTGTAATTTCGATAGTCGATGAAACGATTATTATCCAAAGTAACGTCGAACCTTATATACATAGTATGTGTATACTTCTCAAGGTACAACAAAACGTATTGCCCCCTCACCTTTGAATCATTCCTCCTTATTTCCATTCGTGTGTGATCGATTCACCGCGCACCACTTCGTACGTATATAACCTCTCATCAAGAGAGAATAAATTACTCGTTACTTGTCCACAATGAGAACACAAAACGCACAGATAATTATCATTATCGCATTGTCATTTAATCTACTTTAGTCTGTGGACAGGAAGCAACGTGGAAGGATTGTATACATTAGTGTTGTGACGCCCCCTTAGGGCTGCCGCTCAGAGAAAAAGAATAAGCAGTCATGTTTTATGTACATGGCGGTTATGTATTACATCGTCGCACGTAAGGGTGAGAAATACACACAACGGCTCGTATTACTCTTTGAAACACTGCACGGCATTATTCTTCGTGGCTGTGTATAATCCACCCCGTAACAGTTTAGTAATTTTCATTTCTATTTTACTTTTACCCGCTCTTGTTCATAATTTGAAGTTTATTTATTTTTATAATAGTGTTTATATCGTACTTCATTTGTAATTATATATATTTAAATAACGGTCATTTTTCACTGCTCTTTAAATGACTAAACAACGATGTAATGTGTTTGTATTCCTAATAGATGAGTGAGTCCAATTAAAAACGATAAATAACAAACAACCAGCTAGAACTATTTTGCAATTACTAGTTTTCGTTTTGCCAAATATTACGCGCATAAAATATGATCAACTTAAAGTAATTGCAATATCAGATTGTATATTCCTAAAAAATTTACCTTTCTTCGTAACGTAATGTTATTCTCTCTATTCTTAATATGAATTTATTTAATTTCTCTGCAGATATAAAAATAAAATTACTAGAATTTAATTTTTAATATTTGTATTTATCGTTTATCGTTCATACCACTCAAATTCAATTGATATTTATATTGTATTTCTTCGCCCGTATTGTAAGTGTCCCTACGAAGCATAAGTCGACTTTGACTAGCGCCTCCATCAATACTGAGTTTCCAATACGTTGCGCTCGCCCATTGCATGTTACAGGAACGGCATATAATCACTCTGGCCGCATCTAAAGTAGACATATTTCCTAGAAGCAACTATAGTTATTTATCAAGTGTATTTTCGTCCCCTCTATACACGTGCACTTACGAACCAAGGTAGGTAGACCTAAGTAAGTAGAAAGATGTAGATGCGAGTGAGCGTGTAAATGGTTGTAGCAGTGAGTGGGACGCTCCGACTGCGTAGGCAGTAAATTACTTAGAAATTACCTGGGTCTAGTCGCATGCTTTTAACAAGAAATTCCGTCGCATTTGTCTTCGTTGTGGCTTACACAACCACTGCAGTGTTCCGGTGATTCCGAAACACAATTCAATTATAGTTTACTCTGTCTGTCTTTTCCAGGCGAAGAATTATGTTAATCGCATTACGATCCGGCTTTTGTGATGTCGTGCGAAAGTACTTTCTACTATTTTAGTTTTCAAGTTATTTGAATGGTATGCCTGGCTGTCTGCTCGGTCGCATTTCTTTCTATTAAGCTAATGTATACAGCGAGTAGAGATTATCACATTTTCTGTGCACGAACTCGTTTATGTTTAAGGAAATGGAATATTGTTTTTCTCCTATATTTCATTCATGTAATTTGAATCCATTTGACGAATACAATAACTTGATGGTTACCCGGCACCTCCACCAAAACTTTAGAATTTTAACTTTGTTTTTTGTTTTTCTCCTATATTTTATTCATGTAATTTGAATCCGTTTGACGAATACAATAACTTGATTGTTACCCGGCACCTCCACCAAAACTTTAGAATTTTAACTTTGTTTTTTGTTTTTCTCCTATATTTTATTCATGTAATTTGAATCCGTTTGACGAATACAATAACTAGATTGTTACCCGGCACCTCCACCAAAACTTTAGAATTTTAACTTTTTTTAAATCTATTTTTAGATTCTTGACAACATTCTTGACAGTTACTAAACATATTTATAACATAATTTTACATTTATCTCAAGTTTATTTTATAAATTATGCAAAGACGCAATGTTGTGGACATGTTTTATAGTACTATCTTCTTTAAGAATATTGTGATTTTATCAACCTGTGTGTGAAGAAGAAACTTAGTTCTAAACCAAAACTCGTAAAGTTGTTTTAAGTTTTTAACATAAACAAGTCGAATACATTTGTTTTGAATGTATTTATTTATATATTTATTTATGTTCGAGGTGCTGTGTTTGACAAGAATCCAAAACACAGAATACAGTGACTGTTGATCGAAATGAAATGTCTCGTTCTGAAAACGATGATCTTTAGATTAATAATTAACCATTATTCCTTCGATTATTCTAGAATAGCAATCAATCTTCATAAAAATAATTTTTAATTGATATCTGACTTTTTTCGTTATTTTACCGTGAACATTTTCTGTCATTATTGAGTTTAGTCCACCGTGCTGTATAGCATGCGTTTAAATATTCTTGCGTGTGGTTCTTACACGACCGACATCTAATATCATAGTTTATGTTTTTATCAATTACACAGTTGTCATAACACAATCACAACACTGGGATTTAGCAAGCGCCTTCATTCGATTCCAATGGAAGGTTGCGTAAGTCCATATAGAGATTAAAATAGAACAAGATATTATTGATTCTCTAAACCGTTGTGTATTTAACAATTTTAGGTCGTTAAAAGAATAAAAATAACTTGTAGCACATCGAATAAATGCTCACTGAATAATTTCGCAGCTATTTCATTGGCAGGCACTCTATAATATTAAAAAAACATACACCAAAACGTACGTTAACGGAAAAACTAATTCATTTCCAACATTGGTTTCTGTTTTGAGGTCACCCTGTGTCTATCTGGAGCAACATGACATTAAAAACAATGTACTTCTCTGAATGTCACATTATTTCCCTCACTAATTTACATGTCCCCCCTCCAATGGCGGCGATACATCGTTGTCGGGTCGGATGTGGCCTGCGTGTGTTTACGGTCGCTGTAACAAGCAAGGCGGTGTGTGGGATGTGTGACTGGGGGAGGTCACATACACACACGCGCGCCTGCCCGGCTTCACAGAATCACATACATAAATACATCTTATTTGCGGGCGAGTATCTCTTGCGTTGTAACTGTTGCTTTCCACACGTTTCATTGTTCTAGCTTTTTATTTTATTTTTCCGAGAAATTTACTTCGAAATAAATACCTAAATTTTATTGCGGTGTAATAGCATTTTAACACGAGAATATTATAATTACTTATACGTTATTAATATTGTCCGTTGACCTCTTTTTCTGTCTACGCTTGTTTTTTCTTCTTTAAAATATTATAGCTTATAAACTTAAGCTATATGCATGTGTTATTATGTATATGTGATTTCATTTTTTTTTTAAATACATATATTCGTTAACATGTATATGTGTCTGCCTGCATGTCAATATGCTTTGTCCGCCAATTTGTATATTTAACCACTATATGAAACTATTCCTTGTCTGTCCTACCAAACGTATTTTTGCTTATCTGCCTGTTTGTCCGTTGTGTGTACTGTAGGTACACGCCCGGACAGAAGTAAATCAATCTAGGCATAAATTTGTTTTTACTCTTTAATATCCATATACATTTTGTTATTCGTTATCGATGGTTGTTACTCATCCACATACGCAATATATTCATTTATTAATTAAGTTGAGAATAGTTATTTTAACAAGATGCGTGTCGGCGTATTGAAACAGTTAATTCGTTTTGCGCCCTACCCTTAACTTACATCTACGTATATGTGTACATCTCCCTCTTTGTATCCATCTGCCAACATGAATGACATATTTCACGTCGTTACTCTGCCCATTGGTCTTTGTATCGGTTTTGCACACATCTATTTGATGATCGTTGTTTAGAATGCGTAAATCTTGTAGTTAAGCTCGAATCTGTGCACCTTTTTGAAGCGCTAAGGTATTCCATTCATTTTATAATAAAGTTGTTTGGGCGATGATTACAACATTCCAGCATAGAGTTTCGTGTGACTAACTCTCCCGCTTTCGACTTCTTTATATTCCCTTGTAAGTATTCGTTTAGTAAAAGTGTTGGCTCATTTCATTCTTCTTTCCAACATCTCGAATGGTATGTTAAAAATCAAAGCAAAAAATAGTTTTGAATTTCATTGTGGACATTCTTTAAATTCACGCCGACAAATTTGCCTCTAGTCGTGCACATTTTCTCTCTCTTTCTCGTGTCTCAATTCTGGGTGTCGCCATCTCTCTCTGTTTTTCCCGCCCCTCTTGTGGAGCAAACAGAAGCGTCCTCCTCCTCGCTGGCAGTAATCACGAACCATGTAAAACAATGGAAACACGCTGAAATCGCCGAAAGTCGGCATTCGGCCAGGAAAGCAAACCATCGAGAAGGCGGTGCTTGGGGAATCCCTTGCTTCGAGGACGTTCGGCGGTGCCAACTGTTGAAGTCGAGTGGATAGAGGGGGGCCATTTTTCAAAACAATTACGTTAGACTGAAAGTTGGCAGTTCTGATATTATCCAGTTCATAGAGGGGTGTTTTGTTTTCTCGACTTTTTTAATGGGGGGATTTACCATCTGTGTTTGTTTAGTTAGTTTTGTGTGGAAATCAATCCAGAATTTAAAAATCCCTTTGGAATAAATCGGCGTTAATTAATTTTACACGCACATATATTAGTATGATATCCAATTAAAATTGGGGAATTGGCGCTGGCAGCTGAGTGTGAAACGTACAACAATATTCATACTCATTTATTTCTAACTTTTGTTAAATTATAATTGTATTGATATAAAATATGTAATTGTTACTGATTAATACACTGTACCAACCCGATTGGACAAACCTGATCGATAATGATAAGTTCATATATTTTTCCATTGTTCTTGAATTTGTCGTTTTGTAACTGAAAACCAATGTCAAAAGTCATCAAATATAGAATTGTTTCGGATTTATGTAAAGAGAAAAAATAGGCGATAAACTAAATTCATGTCAGTTTGTCCAGATCCAGGAAGTCCGAGTTTTTTTTTTAAATTTAAAACGTTTGGTCATCTTAAGAATATTGCTAAATTCAAAAGTACTATGCAACATTTTCCAATGAACTCAATTAAACTAAATTGTTAGTTCCCAGATTCTACACCACCTCCAAGAAATTGTGATTGACTTTCTTCAACGTAAATAATATGCTAGTCATTATAAACTCCATCTACCTTGCGTATATCATGATAACAATCTGACTTGTTTACTTTAGCTCTGTAGCAATATTTAATTACAATTTACTTGGAACAGTTTGTAATCGTATTCGTTTGAGGCTGGTTGTAACGTATATTTTCACTAAACATACAAATTCTGTTCCTCTTTTCAATTATATAAATACATTATATCTGTAAACACGTGATGAAATGGTTTAACTTTACTAATGAGCAGAGCTGTATAATTTATGTTGTGTACTTTGTGTCTCTGTAAAAAAAAACAACACACATTCTGTGTTTTATCAGTCAAGTTAAAACTGCTTGTTGTTTTGCGTTAGACACACTTCGTGGTAACAGACATTTAATAAATTGCTGCACTCTTTGTATTATTTATCTTCTATATTGTGCACACACTGGAAATTAATTCATTAACCATTTCACTTTGCCATATAATGTGATGTTGAGTTTTGCGTGTTGAGTTTGTAAAAAGGGTTCTAGTTATATCCTTTAGGAAATTAAAACATGGGGATAATGTGGTATTACCTTTGATTGAAACAGTTTATAATGGTGGTCGTAGGGGGGGGGGCAATCAGTTTATAGTGGTACTACCTAGAAGTGTAATGTATGGAGTAAGCGAATTTGAATTCTACTTATTAATTTCTCAATTTCATTTTCGGAAAACACTCCCGTAGGTGTAATTGATTATTTGGAAATCAATCCAGAAATTAAAAAATCTCTCTCTCAGCGGGGAATCTAAACCCGGTCTTTCAATTACTGGTCCATATTAATCGTGATTGTGCCTTTTTTATTGTTTATATTTAATTTAAACTTTGGCACTGAACCCATGCCATCCAGCTAAGGTCCAAAAATATATGTATTCTTTCCAAGATTTTCATTCCACTGTTTATTATTTTCTAATGCATAGGTAATAGGTAATGCTAGTTTGTCTATTAGAGCCATATTATATTAAGATAACTAACTAAACTTATAGTAATTAACAGTATAAAAACTCTAAACTTTGTTATATTGACACATTTATTCTCACCCACCACCTAAACGTACGTTCCACGTATAGGGTGACCCATATTATCGCTTATAATTAACGAACAAACATGAGCACAAGTTAAATTTTGAGCGAGAAACAAATTGTCCGTTTTCCTTTTGTGTGGATGTTTGTTATTTCAACAACAAAAACATCCTTGATATTGGAGACCAATAAAAGCAAAACACATCACAGAAAATTATTCCTTTATTGCCTCAACAGACAAAAACACACATTTATTTACTCTTTGACTTGTTTAATGTGGTTTGGTCACGTTTTACCTGCCGCCCGCTAATCGTTAAACCGACGGCATGAACGCAATTTAAAACTTTTATTTTAAACGACACCTTTTAATTATTGTACCGCCCGGTCCGCTGTTCAGGGCGTAATGTTTGTTGCGTTGGTAATTGTGTTTTGTATCCGCGGTTTGGTCACCCATGGTCGGGCGCACAAGTGAAATATCGACGCTTATGGGGTTGGTGTTAAATAACGTTAATTCCCCTCACCGCCGTTGGGGGGTGTTGGGTGTTCCCCCCCCTCGCCCCCCTCCCTCTCCCCACCCATGTACTAACAATCTCCTGGTATTAGGATATCACCTGTAGTGATGGAAACACACATTTGCAAGTTTGACTTTTATGTAGTTTATGTCATTTGCCCACAACAAGCGACGCCTAAGGTGACATTAAACTATTATCGCGAAATGTTTGTTGATGGGTATGTTTGATTAGGACCTTGCTGATATGCTGCGTATTGTGACCATAAAATTGGTCGTTAATTTGTTACTAAAACTCTTCACAATAAAATAGAAGAATACCTACCATAACTAAAAAGTTGCATTAAAACCATTATATGACTTTTATATAAGGCTATAAGCTAACAACATTTTAAATTCGTATCCAAATAAGGTATTAAGTAATTTGCCAAAAATATTGAGTAATATTAGATGATGAGTACAATTGATAACAAAATACTTTCCTGATCGGTTGAACGAATATATGTCTCACATTTAGCAGGGAGGCACGAGGTTTATCGGAAATAAACTGGAATTGATCAGGTTGTAGTCGTGATCGTGAAACATATGATAAACTCGAGTGCAGCCCAGCTATAAAGAGATGTACGAGTATTATTATTATTGGAAACATTTAAGTATTGCTCTGGCTCTGACATTAAGTGTTGGTATTGAATGCGAATAATAACTATGTACGGCATATTTCATAGGGCCGTTACCGACAACCTAAACCAATATATAACAGATATCTCTCTCAGTCATACTAAAAACATTCATGTTTATTATGCGTGTATCTAACTACGATCCGCGCTATTACCACAACATGGACACTGTCCACATTTATATTTTATTAGGTTGTGTTTTTGACTAGCTACATGCAGACAACGGCGGTGTTATTGCGTTGCTAGCTCCTCGCCCGCCAGGATATACGGCGGACTTTCTGTGACCCCAATTAGGTATCTAAACCCCGGACTCAGCTACCTGGGAGTTACGTTGTGGACTTAACATTTTAAGGCCTTGGTTGTTCACGCGTGTTGGTATTCTTCGGGGGATAATAACGCTTTTTGGCGTAGATTTTCGGCGATTTATATAATTAAAGGGGAATTAGCCTTCAAATTTTTACTAATTTGTGTAAGTTATAACGAAAATTAAACGTGTAATGTGTTTATATCTAATATATGTTATACTAAATAAATGTAAATAATTTTTAAAATTCTACAAATTTTATTTCCACCCAGCAGCATCGTCAACATCCAAGGATGTACTTTATAAAAAAATGTATTTTTATCTTGTTACGGTTTTCGTCTCTTGCTTCTATCATGAATTTCATACAATAAAATTAGTTTTAGCGTTTCATAGTTTCATATATGGCTATCATTTTAAGTAAAGATGATCTATTACGCCTAGCCTGCCTACGTAACATTTTCCTGCAAAATGTATATTTAGTTATTTTTGTTTGTTATTTGCTATTCAATCAATTTCAATTATAATTACGTTGATAAATCAATTTAGTTTTACTGTACACGAATGTAGTCGTTAGCTCCCGACGTAACAAGCCTGTGGTGTTACTTTGGACAGTATATTTATTATTCTCGTAATGTTGAGCTGATTTTATCATGTTTGAATACATACTACATGTACAAACCACACATGATTTTACATTATCCAAAGCATATAGATTTAAATATAAATATCTAAAAAAATAGTGTTTATTAGTTATTTTGACAATATTAATATTTACGAAAATTAACGTGAGTTTCGTTCTATAGTAATATAAAGTGTGATAAATATTGTTTTTGTTGTCGACATAAATAACACTGGTAATTTTCTCTCTTATCCCTTACGGCAACACATCATAATAAAGCTTGTCCTTTATGTGCGATGCTGATTTCAGTACCTACTATAATTTCATAGGTTTAAAAGTTTTAGTCGCAAATCGAATACTGTATTCAGTACAAATCTTGAAATAAGTTGTTTGACTCAGGATTGTGCAGGTAGTAATTTGTTTTGTTTATTCACAAGTTATTTATTTTACATGTAATAATTTTCATCTCAAGTTTGCGTTTGAAAACTAATACAAAACGTAACGTTCATTAATTAAAAAAAGTCTTTCTGTAAAATGTGGTATATTTTATTAGCGAATACCAATATTTATTTTCGTTAACTTTTTAATTTACTATTTAAAGTGTTCGCAAATAAGCTTTGAATTTGTCGACAAACTACAAACTCTCACTAATTTTTGGAAGTTTTAAATTATTAAATGGAACTATCTCAAAACTTTACTTTGCTCATACGTTTATTGTTTGTTCATATTCAGTCTAGTAGTCAAGCATATTTATTTTCATAGACACCGCCAAAAAGTGTTTCAATACTCATACAAAACTATTTTTGTATCGGTAGAAATACATTGTGTGTACTCAACAAGGTATTCATAAAGTTAAATTGTGTTACAATGTATGTTTTAGATAAACAAAATAATGTAAACAATACAACAAGTGAATGCCTGCCCTGGAAATGATGAATTAAATGCACGGTTTGTGTATATTTGTTTGTATTCTAAAGTTTTGCATTTGTTTGTTATTGAGCATTGTAACTTGTAAGTACTTTTTTTAAATATCTGAATTAGCATTATTTATTATCAATCTCGACTAACAAAATCGAGAAATAAATACTTATATACAACTACAATCTACAAGAATCGTATGTTTTTAAACAAATAATAAACATGACTGATTTTTCGTTAATTCTTGTAACGTACAATTGCGTGAAACGTATTATACCTCCTCACACGATCGCTATCTGTGCGAGTGTGAATTTGTCCATCCCCCCCCCCCCCCTCAATCAATCACTCTCGATAAGCCTCGTTGCTCACCAGCTAACCACCCCCGTGTAGTGCGAAGCCCCCCGTCTAATAAATCGCTTCGACATGTTATTCCTCAACAGTTAAGGATGTTCGTCGGACGCGGCTCAGGGCTGCGGTTACGTTGGTGCGAACGCCGAGGCAAACGATACCGGTCGAAAGCTTTGTTCCTCCTGATTAAAATTGTTTAACGACGTTTGGTCTCACCCTCCCCCTCCCGACGACCACTTCACTGTAGCCGCGCGGGAAAGCAACTACCCCCACCCTGACGGGGTTATTTGCATAATATTTTCGACTTAAATCCCGTACCGTACTCGCTTTAGATTAAAAGTTTATTCCTTGAGGAGGCGAAAGTTTTACTTAACTTGGTGCGCTGTGTTAATCATGAAATATGTACAGACGGTGGGTGGACTTGAGATTTACGTGTTGCTGTTCCCCTTTTAGAAACTATCCAATTTACAACCGTACTTATATTACCTCAATGTTTTTGTGTATTTTTTGTTTTATTTATTTATCTTATGTATTTATTTATTTATTTAACGTTTTGGCTTATTCTATTCAATAATAATAACTGATTTGCAAAGGAAGACAACGAAATAAAACAAATTGCATAACTGCAGACGAAATATTGAACTGTAGTAACGGTTAAGCAAAGTTCGAAACAAAAACGAGGGGGAAAAACATGAAAAATAAACTTCAATAATTGTTTTAAAATAGTTTATAAATTAACACATCCCAGCATATCCAAATTTTAAAAAATATGTACTCTTGATGTAAAAGTAGGATTTTCAAGAGGTATAGGAAATTATTAATGATCTTAAGTATTAAAACGAGTATACTTAATATGAATAAGTTTATGTTGAAAAATGTATTGAAACTAAATACACATCGTTCAATTTATTATGTATATCATCGATATAAAATTTCAAATTCATGTTATGATCTATGATCCTTTATATCCTACGCCAATCAATGTGTCGTTCATACTACCTCTATAATAGATTCGTTTAATGAAGTTGATATTGTTCTCAATTGAATTTACTCCACATTTCAATTAAAAAATACATCCACAAACTGTATTAAGAATGCCATTGTGCACCTCATTACCTATCTCAATTTATAAAATGTCGTATATTTAAACCATGAACATCAACAAACTGAATACCTTGTAAGGGGTTCCTTCCTTGTAAAGTAAAACACGTCTTCCACATCGGTAATGGATGTGCCTTAAACCTTTGATATTTTGACTTATTACATGTCGCCCTCATCTTACTCGATGTTCGAACTTGCTTGTTCCTGGTATATATATTTCTTGATCGTACACCTCGCCTTCCTAGAGTTTCTGTCATTTTCCAGCTATTTTATTGCTGCTACACTTCCCCCCCCCCCTACCCTCCCGGTATCGCTATGTGCTGAATATTCAGCGTCAAACCCTACAGGGGGCTGTCTCCAGTATGTAAGCTAGGCCATCATTCTCACCGTCAATAAGGGCGATATTCCTATTCATGTAACACTACCAACTGAGCCCTCTCGACACGGTTTATACTCTAAATTGCTGAAAATGAAATGTAAATTAAAACTATGGACATTATTCAGATAAAATTTAAGCCCCGGTTTCAACAATGCTATAAAGCCTTTAATGGGGAATGTTGCTCTTGGCGTTCGTTTATTTAAGGGCGTGAATTTGCTACTACGCCATTGAGATACGAACAGGCGTAACTTGAAATAATACTTACTTTACTTAAACCTTGGCATTATCCTATTTATTTTGATGAAACAAAGGATGGCTTACAACAGTGATATGTCTTCAAAAATATTAAACGTGTACTATTGATTTAATTTTTTTTTCACCGTTGTTATATTAAAATAAGCACAAATAAAGGGACTCACTTTTTTCATAAACATTGATTTATCTTCATAGTAATTCGCACATACTTTTTGCGTAAAACTATACAATGTGATATACTGTCTTGAGCTACTTCGTTTGACAAGCAATAAATAGCAACTCCCGTACTTTCGATTAGGCTACTTGTTACTTCATATTATTTTAGCACAAACTTGGGGAACATTACTGGTAACCTTTAAAACTTTCCAAGCTTAAGAATTTGAAAGTTGAAAGTTTCAGAAGTTGCTTGTTTCGTCCAGTTTTAAACGCTTTGGCAATAAATAACTACGATAGCTTCACAGTTTTCAACACAAATGTGAAACCTAAAATACTCGTTGTACACCATGTTAACTGTGTGTAAAGCATGCCCGTTACATCACTTGTACGCGCACATGTGATTGTATTAAACCACGGCTAAGTTCGCTGTTTTTATATTACAAAATACACAGGTTAGCTCGAAAAATCTCTTATTTTTTGTGTTTTCCATAATAAATAATCACGTTAAGTGCCAAGTGTCTCCATGTTTGTTATACTTTGTAATATAACGTTTTAAATATGCGCGGCATACTTAACTAATCACATCAATATTAGAATTTTCAAAGCCGACCTACGAATCTATGTACACAATTCAGGTAAAGTGTCGTTGTAGCTTAGTCATTCAGTCAATTGTATATTTATTATTTGACACATGTATACGAAATACATTCTAGGTTGTCAGAAAATGCCCCATTCACATTTCGTGTATTTTACGTGTGACTACTTTATAACCAGAATACGAATAAACCAGCATTCTGGATTTCAAATTTGGATTCGTAAAGACTTAATGATTTATAAATAATTTACGGCCGTTTCAAGAGTAACTGACTAACATTTTCTTCGTTCTGACGGTGTGACTGCTAGGCGCATGGAAAAGACCATGTCCAAGATCGGATAATGTTTTACCAATACCATTGTGTAGCAGACCTGCGCCAAATCGCCCTCGGACTCTGACCCTACACCACCATGTTTTGATTAAATAGTGGTCATTCCTCGGTGACTACCCGTCTTTCACCTCTGCCCTAGACTAAAACATGCAAAGTGATTTCCCCCCCCCCTTCTCGTTCGCCGTTGTATTGATTAGTAATTACAGAGCTCACCGCTAGACAGTTTTTAAGCAGCACTGTCTCCTGATCTCAAGCTGTAATTAATTCCAAGTGCCCCTCCCAAGAGCCTCTCTCCGACCATTTTGAAGCTAGATGGCAAACTAGACCTGATTTGCATTTTTTATATCCAACTTCTCGAACATTAAAAGTAAGACGTAGAGAAAAAACGAATCTCAGCACTTCGTTTTTTAAATTAACTTATTTAAAAATTGAAACCCTGACTTTTCTGTCCAATGTCAAAACAGGTGGAAGTTTTCAGTTAAGTAGAGTGAATTTGTATTTGTCTGAATGAATTAAATGAATATTCTCTATTACATTTCAGGATGTTATAATATATTCACATTTTACGTATATAATGCGTTAGTAGAGAGTATTTATTTATATTTATATTAATCCTAAGTTATGAATGAAGTGGAATGATATATATAATTATTTGAAATATGTTCACCATAAAACGGATGTTGCAATTTAATAAAACACCCAGCATTAGTTGTGCAATACATACATATTTTGTACGAGTTTGTATTTTTCCATCGCCAGAATATATTATGTTTACGCAACTCGCACTTAAATCTTTTTCGTTAGTATAGTCGATATCGTCGACACTAGAAAACGTGTCTACAAATAAAATTATTTCAAAGAACTTCTTTTCTTACAGAAAAAGACGACCGATTAGGAAGTCTAATAATTTAACTGAAGATTTGATAATCCTTTCAAACTTTGTTTTTGAGTTCGGGTTCAATTTTTCCCATCCCTCCTTGTATGTCTCTGGAGACTCGAACAATACTTGAATACACAAATTATTAATTAAGATAACTCTTGGTGTGATCACAGCAGGAAATTGATTCCAGCGAACGCGAGCCTGAGCTGCTTGATAACACAGTTGTTTCGTTATGGCTCGTTACTGCCTTAGAGTTTAAGCACCTTAAAATATCCCGAGTCAGGGGTATGCTCATTTTCAAGATACGTTTAGCTTTGAATAGAAGAAGGAACACATTTGTTTGATAATTTATTTTTTGTGATTAAATAAAGACACTTTACTTATTTTTTTTGTGCGGTGATTATTACTATTTATATCTACATTTACTAAATAAAAAATAAAAATAAAAATCGTGCCTAGAGACTATCCACTCAGTCACATAACTGATTTTCAGTAGGGGACATAGGGTTATTAAACGAGGGAGCGGAGCGACCGAGTGTCTCCATTCAACTCGAACGGCTCTCATTCTGTGATTCTGTCTGTCTGTACGTCGAAAATCAGCCGAACCGCTGAACAGATTGGGCTGAAATTTTAAACAGACATCCGGTACGAGTTTACTGAGAACTGCTAACAAAATCAGCTAGATCCATTGCGATTTAATCTCACAATAAATAAAAATGTGATTTTTTAAAATATCGATGGCATTTGTTTAGTAGCAGCTAGAGGGACGATATCTACGTGGCTTGCATGGCCTATTGATAAGCATGGAGGACGCACGGAGGGTTGGGGTTCGATACCCGTTAGTTCGAACTTTTTTATATTTTTACACACACACATAATTTTTGAGGGGTGTTAAATGGGAAATAAAAATTAGGTGATTTTGTTTTACCTTGGAAATTTGTTAATGTTTTACGCTAATACGTTTTGAACACGATTCGCATTTTAAATGTTCAATTTAAATAACTAGGGAAACGCCAAAGTCGTTGTTAAACGAGTGAGTGAGCCATGTGTTGAGTACCCGGTATCATTTCTCATACTGGGCTAGATCCAGCCTTAGGTATAGGGGAGGAAAGGGGATGTTCCCGGGTACTCAACACTTGGCTTACTCACTCGTTTAACAACGACTTTGGCGTTTCCCTAGTATTAAGCTCTTATCTCACATATCTTT
Organism: Sweltsa coloradensis; assembly: GCA_024449915.1. Taxonomy (NCBI): domain Eukaryota; kingdom Metazoa; phylum Arthropoda; class Insecta; order Plecoptera; family Chloroperlidae; genus Sweltsa; species Sweltsa coloradensis. Next base: position 267,383 of record JAMZAV010000611.1, read on the forward strand.
TGAAGATATGAGGCATGTAACACATCAAACTATACTAATTTTTATATGGGTTTGCCGATATGAGGTCGTTATTAGTCGACAGATAAAGACAGACCTATCAGCGAGCTTCACACACAGAACATATTGTGCATATTATTATGCAAACCAGAGAAAGTAAAATTGTACATTTTTATATCGTATACAATTAAATTTTAATTATAAATTTAAGGTTGCTTTAGGCAAAACAATTAATTAACTAATTAAATATTTGTGATTGACAAAATATGACAAAAATGTTTTGATCTGTCATGCACTAATCACTTTATGCCACAGCATATGAGTGGCTTAAAAACATTTTTAACGACTACAGTTCAAAGTCTCACTATTATTCTATTTCAACAGGAATTTATACAAAAAAAGGAATGAATATGTGTGGTCGATTATTTGTCGCTAAGTGATCTCTTTGTGGCCAATTTCGCCCTATTTACTAAGTTATAAAATTACTCGGATTGTGAATTGCATTGCATATTTTTTAAGAGTGAAATACACAACCTTACAAGAAGTAAATATTTTCTTAAATAAACAATGACCATCATTCTTGAATATCGCTATCCGTGATTCAATTAGGCCAGAGGTTGAGCTGAAACAAAGCGTAGGTCTTGGGAATCCCCGGCTCCAAGTTGCAACGTCGCGACGCCTGGCGCCCTCCAGAAGATCTATCCAATTTCCTCTTCGCGTTTCCGTTTCCGTACTCGACTCGTTTGCTAAGTTTCGGGCGCGCGCGAGAATCACAACTTCTGATTAAAGTTTTACGAAATTTCAATAAAAAAAATGTACAAGACTTCATTATTAATTTATGAGTATTAAATCTGGTGTGGACTTGTGGACTTAAACGAGGGAGTCGAAATCTTTTAGAATAATTTAGTAAGAACGTACTTTTGCTACAATGAGATAAATCATCTTACATCCACATGCAACCAAGCATAGTTTTCTCTTGCATAGTTGCACTTGCTTATTTTATTCGCTCTCTTATACTCTAAAGTAGATACAAGTTCAGCTACGAAATCCGGGTTGATTAAAGAAACGATCCAAATTCTCGAGAAATTCTTCGAGTTGTTTGCACTTTGATGGGATTAAGACTTTTGATTACATCTTGTTTTATGTGATTGGATCTAACTTCTTTGGAATGTTTCTTAATTACCTCCTCCTCTTATTACCAGCCATCGCTTCATTTCAGTACTTTAGCCTCATCCCAGATGTATTTGTTTTTAACAAGCCTTGGAAGACTAAAACACTAACTACATTTACCGGTTTATATGATTTTTTATGAGATTTTTCATAATACTTGCTCGGAAATGGAAGTAGAAAAACTTGAAAGCGAATCTTACCATTATTATCGAATGTTTATTTCATCTATTGGTGGAGGCGCCGGGTCAAAGATATTCCTCTACATCTAGCCACTCTCTCTGACTAGCGGGGTCACTAAAAACATTCTATATCAACCTTATTGAAACAATGTCAACAAACAACAATGGCAATCGGAGGTCATGTTCGTTTTTTATCGTGACACGAGACTCGTAGACGGACAGGAAATTGCTTCGCACCGTAAGAACAACCGATGTGAATATTTTAACACGGACTTCAAACTCAAAAATGCTAAAGATCATTTTAAACAATCATACATCATCAATCATAACAATGGGTATGATTTCTTTGAAAAGTAATGTATGTTAGTCTTGTCCGATGTCGTTTTATATTATGTAATAAATAATAATATAGTTTAGTTCCAGACAGACAAGAATAGTAATATCTTGCTAGATAGAATTCATCATGACACAGACAGTAAACTTCAAGTAAGAAACAACACAGTTTCAAATTGCTATTTGAATTGCTATAAAATACGTTTACTGCACATTTTCTCATGTACGCTGACAGAAAACTCGAAATAATATCTACTTGTGTTTTATTGCAATCGTACCAACTTAAATAAACCGTTAGAAGAATTGCTTCATTGGGTTTCCTGGATTTTGTCCGTGCGGCGGACGACTATAAACGACGGCGTCGCCATTTACCGGGTAATTCCAAGTCTGACCGTCTGAATTTAATGAGAGCGCCACCGTAATCCCACTTCCGGGCACGTGTCACCGTCGTAAAACTGATCGCGACTTCTGATTGGCTCAAATCTTCCCCTTCTGTCAGGTCGGCTCTCTAGGTTAGTGGTCGCACTCTAAGGTGAAATGGGGGCAGCCGTTCCAGACAATATTATCGTGAAATCTGTATACTCTTGTCAGTGTATTTTTCACGATTTTTTTTCTGAACCTATGGCAGATAAATTAACCATGTTCTGTAACTTTACACTAAATGTTCGCTATCTCTTAACCCATTTTTAAGGCGCGACAGTTGCACGTATGCGTTTGTTTAACGATTTTTTAGATCACATTGTGTCTATATGTAAAACAAGAAGTTTAACTTGATTTTGATACATATTTTTGAGAAAGTTTCGTAGTTATTAATGCTGTTGCGCTATTCGAGACGAAGCGTGAGTTGTAGATGAGTAAAAACTGAAAGCAATTAAACAGTTTCGTCCCTTTGAGGCATACGGATGGTTTATAACACTGTATTATTGTGTGGTTCTAAATGACAAACAAAATTAAACCAACTAGTCTTTACCACAAACATGGAGATGCAGCGTATTAAATTACATTAATATTCAGTAAAAAAAATCATATATGCAGTATCATCCATATTAACATGGAGATATTGTGATGTATGGTGGTTGAACAAGTTCCGTGTTTTGCCTTCCATCGAAAATATTTCTAACGGGAATTTCAATGTATGCTCCATGCCAGAGGAACTAAAAAGTTGTTGCATTAATTGACATACATGTTTGTTGAGTGTTGAGGCGGACGCATGGTTTCACCAGTGCAAAACCTAAGTATAATGTAGTTTCTATGAGCACGGCTCGTAAACGCACAACAGTATGGTTCTCTCGTCCGTTATTGCTCTTCAGCTAGACAACACTCTTCTAAATAAATAACAAACCGACCGAAATGCGACCAGATTTCACCACTCTTTAAAAGCTTTTCTATGTTTTGACTTTTTGCCCAGGAAAACGCCAGAACTTCCTTCTCCATTCGCGTGTGCATTCCCTATCTTTTTCTTAGCGTTTACATCGTTCGACGGTTTTCATTCCATATCAATTTACTTGCATGTCTTCTTCCTTCTTATTTTTATTTTTTAAATGCGATTATCGAAAGTGGAAGACGTACTCGTAGGCCCCATGTAGAACCCGCGAACAGGTAGCTAAGAAAAGACTTGACTGGCGCTCGAGGATTAATGCATTTTCTGTGTGGGATTTCTCGTTCGCTCTATACCCCACGTCACATCGCGGCATATACTTCATTGGAAACTGACGTACCATGAAATGAGGATTGCCATATATCCGTCCGAGATCTTTCTTCTTCGCGTCTACTCACGTCATTTTCCTCTCATGTCTCTGGGTTCTATCTAATCCCATCGTGTCTTATCTCATTCTCATCGGGTATTCACGCGTTCTTTTATGCGTTCCCTTCGTGCGCTGTGTCTAACGCTTTCGCCGTTTTCTACGTACGGGAAACTTTCACGGTAGCGAAATGTTTTTTGTGTGTGCGTCTTTTGCTAAAGGGAAGTGGATGTTAAACATGTAAGCTTTGCGAAAAAAGAAATTCTTTAGCAATTTTAAGTGCAATATTAATATTTTAACAGTTGTTTGAATATTCAAATTAGATTTTAGGAGGCAAAGTGGTGTTTAGTTTAGTCCGACTATCTGGAAGAGACTCTGAGATGCAAAGATTCCGGCATTACTCTTTCTTATCATGTCACTGCTAGCAACGTTGGACTTTGTTTACTTTTCTTTTAATTTATTATGACACTTTAATCTTATTTAACCAGGTTTAAGGAGGTCAACACTTGCAGCAGAATTATTATGCTTCCTTATACAAACTCTCCATTATATATTTACTATTTGTACATTCAATCAACATTTTCGAGCTTTAAATACAGATCACGGATCCTTTCTATACACTCTACCCCTGTATTTCTCCCGAGCATGTTCGAAGCCATTCAAATACCTCATCTTGTTGTTTAAGTAAAACAACCCCCTCCCCCCTAACGCTAACCTGCACAAAATAAACATGCACTGCTATGGTTTCTGGTCCCAACATACTAAATAAATCTCCGTGAAGGAATGCACAACTCCAGTATAGTGAATACACCAGCCAACGGAACTTGCCATCCTTATTGGAAACATAGAATGATGCTAGAATATAAAATGCAAATCGCACCGACTCGACGCGACGCGAACGTAACAATGTCGACGACAATGGGGAGATTTTTTTCTTGTCACGTGAGGAAAAGTATTTGAAAAGTTTGATCAGCTTCTAAGGAAACGGTTGGCTTGGCTCTCTTGTTGATGGAAAAGTTGACAAACTCGATCAGATATATAGGCTACTACTGCAACGCTGGGAAATGTCGTCTGCTGTGCTCAAAGTTTGTTTAGTGCACGTTGTGCATGTACTCTGTAGATGAGTTCACTTGCTTTGTAACTTGAAAATTTGCACAATTTTATATATATATTTATCTTAACTATATTTTTGTAAGGTTTTTTAGTTTAATAACTTGTTCTTATGAGGATAGTCCACACAGTGTGGGCTGAAACGTCAAAACAATTAAATATATTCGACGCGGCTAAATGACCCAATCAATTTATTTTATTGATAATAATAAAGTTAATAGTTTCAATTATATAAACATTGTTTGTGTTTTATGGTGAAAGGGAATTGTGTGTTGAGATTCGAAACTTTCTACCAGAAATTGCGTATGGGCAATTTGTAAAAAGAATCCAAAATTAATAATGAATAAAAATAAACATTTTCTGAAATAATTTTAATGATATTTATCTACCAAATCCACAAAACACGCCTCACCTATATAATATGCATATAACATGTTCATGGTGAATTTCGTGCTGTTAGATATTAATACATTTTGTTTTTCGGTCATTGCATCACGTATTTTATCGTTCAACATGGTTGCACACTTTCTCATTGCGATCAATTTAGATGTGTACTACCAAAAATTAAAATCCCTGCTCTAGAAATAATACAGCACATCACATGTAATGATGATGTGACGGTTGTATAAACCGGAACCCTAGGGATATTATTATATAAATATTTGAATACAAGGTTTTTAAGCAGGAGACATTAGGACATTATTGAAGACATTATATAAAAGAAATTATATATTATGAGGTCATTATTAGTGAATGATAGCAATTGTCATAAAAAGCATGTCCCGACTGGGGATCGAACCCAGAACCTCTGTCTCTGTATCAGAACATTCACAACAAATAGCAATTTGATTTAGGTGTGTCTTGTGTCACGATAGCTCAATTGGTTAGAGCTATGTTCTGGGTTCGATCCCCAGTCGGGGCATACTTTTATGACAATTGCTATCATTCACTAATATAAAATAGATATCAATATAATTAATTTCTATATCGTGTGGGCCGCGATGTAGTGAATTTCCACAGTACGAAGTTTGCGTAGGTATACATTTAAAGTTTTCATCCTCTTTGCAAGTGTTTTGTTTTTAAACGAATCTACGTGATGTTTATCCCCAACAATCCCTACATAGCATCTCCGCATTGCAGGTTAGATTTACGTACTAACTCAAACCCCTCAAGAGATCACATCTGTATGAAAATGTACGGATTGTAGGTCATACGTCAGTCTCGCTATACCACATCTCATCACGTCGCGTCACGTCTTGATTTAACATCGGCGGCCATCTTGTTTGCATGACGTCACATGTCTTGGGCAAGGTTCTTCCTCCACTGGACTGAAACAGGTCAGATACTCAGGAGTTTAATGTGTTTTACTGACGGACATTATCCGCATGGCCAATGGGAAACCATCAAGTTGTATTGTTAGGGGTAGAGAGAGAGAGAGACTGTGTTTATTTCCAAGGACGTTTTATGTTGCAATACTTTTCAGATTGCGTATTACTCTCCGCTCGCACTCGTTAAAGAAATCGTCTTCGCTGAATGTTATGTATTTAGCATTCGGGTAATATAGTTTTTCTTTGCGACATTGTGACGTTGCACTAGTATTATATTCGTATTAATATTCCTTCAAGTCAACGTTGTAAGAACAAACGAAATGGCGAACAAAATGTAAACATATTTTGCACAAAGCTCCGTCCGTTGTTATATTATATCATTTTGATACGTCTTTATTACCAATCTGGTATTTATAAACATTTTTTACTTTTATACATTAGTGTAATATTTTCATGAAAATATATAATTTAACAATGAGTATTCTGAACACAATTAATTCCTAAAGGGAGAATAGGACACACTTGGCAGTTGGCACGTAGCTAACCAATCGGACAGGATGAAACCGACGTATATGAAACTTTACATAGTTGTCAAGAAAGCATACATGGACAGCCATACAGCAAAAGATTTTTATTTTTTATGTTGTTCTTATTTTAGTATCAAGCCACAAATATGGTCAATTTTGGGCTTTTAAGAAAAATCCAAAAATCCGAAATCCTGAAAGTCAATGTTTTTAAATTGTTACTTAAAGCCCTATATTTCTACTTTTATGACAATTACTCAAAATTCCATACGTCTGTGGTGTCAGTCGGCCGAACGAACAGGGATTTGCTTGAGTTTGCATGTCCTGTGTCCTCTTAACTTGAAAATTTACAATCTCGTATTTAATACGTTAACTTTATTAAACACTTCCTTCCAATGAATAATTCATTTTAAACATTTTAAACTTTATAGTCTTCCTTATTTGTCTGTCTAAATGAAATTACATGAAAACTAGGGTATTTACTAAGTTAACTAATTCGCAGTTTTAGTGTTCGTTGTGTAAATTGAGTTATGTTGATCAAAGATTTGTTAAAGACGCCAACTGAGTAGATCCTATACGTATACGTTTGTCGATTCAGCTACCAGTGACATGTATTCTGTTGAGAGAACCACTTCTCGATAAAACCTCAGTCTTTTCTATTTTCATTTTCCATCTACTCATCTTGTTACGATTTTCAATTCCTCTCTGCCTACAGCAGGCAGGCAACATATTGGCGCTGCGATACACCACGGTAGCCAACCTGACGCGATGAACGGTATTAATAATTCAGATGGTGTCTGTCTGTCTAAGGCCACTGTTGGCTCTCTTGACATTCGCTGTGGACGCCAGTGCCGTCGTGACGTGAACATCTCTTGACTGGTAATACTCCAGGCAAAGACGTTGACGAAAAGACACTTCGACTGTGGGATCTCTTTTATAAGGAGTGGGTGAGGTGATATGAGACTGTTTGGTTGGGCGTGGATGATGAGTAGTTACAATGCCAATGGGCGCTTTAGATGTGATGAAGGGTTGAGGAGTTGAATACGGGTACTCTACCAAAAATAAACTGGGTAATTCACGTATTTTTGGGGGTGGAGGTGTTTTATGACTGGATTCTCATTGCACATCACACATCATTCGCCTCTGGTTTATATGGTTGCCTTTGCAATAAATATTGCTTATAAATATTTTCTTGAATTCTTTACCTAGACATTGGTTCAAAAGGTCGTCATGTCACACGCATACAAATCAAAGTTACGTTTGATACAGTACGTGGGTTCAATATTTTAGTATTTTTATGAGAAATTCTGTCACAATATGATTGCAATTTTATTAATTTATTCATTACAAGCTATTTATAGAGATACATCAAAATTTGTATGAACAAACGTGATAGTAAGCTTATATTAAAGGTGACACTTTAAATATTATTTATATCCAACTGTTTGAAATCAAATAAATAAAAACACTCATAACATAAAGCAGATATATAGAAAGAGGAATGAAATCTAGGGTAACGAATTTATACAGGAAATAACAAATTCAAACACACATTCCGTAACGAATACCGATATAAATATTAAGTATGTCACTAGGCCAGTGCATATTTCTCTTGTCCCGCTTATTGCGAACATATTCCCCCGGTTGATAAATCGAAAGCGACAGTGCGACGTGGCGGCGCATGCCTGTCCTCCGCCCACTGTCCGCGGTCCTAGGCCTTGTTAATTAGCATGGCTGTGGTAAGTTTGGTTAATGCATGGACACGGTTCGATACCCGATAAGGTCCGCATTAATTAGTCCCCCGCCTCAATATTAACGAGCTCTCATTGGACCTATGTGAGGTATCGCTTCTCGACTTGAGAATGGCTTCACTGTTCCATTATTAATTTGCATTATTTTATTTATCAAATATAGCTATTGCGATAGATATTACATTTGTATTAAAATACCAAATTTACAAATTTACAAAATACCAAATTTTTATTTACAAAATACCAAATATAGCAAATTTAAAAGAGGACAAATTTATAAATTAACAAATTTACGTTTATCAAATATTATTATTTTTAATTTAATGTAATGTATTCACTTATTATGTTACACTCGAAAAAGTGTTGTAGAGTGCTAGAAAAGGGCATAGCCCCATCACAATCACACAACACACAAAAAACAACTTACTGAAGATAATAACAATTGAACATTTCAATAAATCCATTAAAACATAAATTTATTTATTAAATATAGCATATATTAAAACAACGAGGATTTCTTGATGTTGGTAATTTATTAGTAAGAAGATAAGAAGATTTCGTAGGCAAAGATTTAAATATGACAGTCTGACTTATGACTAACTAATTAATTAATATATTTTGTTCTGTAGTTAAAAATGATCCTGATCATAATATTTTAATTTTTGATCATGCTGACTAAGTTCTACGAATCTCAGTTATTTCGCTTGGTTTTAATATTGGCGGTAGTCGTTTCAATATGTTCTTGCAACAGTTCGCTTTCCGTATCTATTGTATTTACGTGATTTGTACCAAAGCGTTTTCCCATCAATACAAGCGTGTACGGACTCGCTTGATTTAAACACATTTAAATTAGTATAACCACCCTCAAGACAGTAATTCACAAACTAGACCATAACACAATAAGACAACGCGCCAAACTATATTATCTTCATTTTAATTTCTCGCCGTTTATCATTCTCCCCCTTCTGAGTTTATGAATAAACATGACGTCGTCTTCTTGCCGAGTGGCTTTAGGTGTACACCAACAGATGACCTGCGGCCGTGGCCCCCGAACAAACAAAACAAACAAACAAACAACAGACAGGAACACGGCTGCACCGGAGAGAAACATAGCAACAAAACAAGGGCATGGTTCTGATGGGGACGACAAGAACTCTACACTCCAACTCCTCCTAATACTCTTACCTACTTCATGTCTCCAACAGGAATAATTTAAGGGGATGTGCGTTTAGATGGGCGGGGGGAGAAAGGGGGAAAGAAATGTGATTGCTGTGGAGATGGGTATAATGGATGTTGTTCGTATTATTTATACCCTTTCTTAGTGTTAGAAAAACTTGAGTTTTAAGACATTCATTCATCATAAACATCAACATTGTTTAATTTAATTCTGCAGTCCGTTATTTTCCCTTCTTCAGCAGTTTACAGTTTTTCATGATGCACATTACACGTGATTCAAACTTTTTCGTTTTCTTTCTGACCGTTAGTTCTTCGGGACGAGAGCTACGTCTTAAGGGGGGAATATGACACATTTGGCAGTTAGCAAATAGCTATTTCGCTCGGCCAAGAAGCATCCGACGTATATGAAACTTGGTAAAGTTGTCAATAAAGCGTACATGGACAGCCCTACAGTCATAGATTTTACAAATTTTGTCTTAATCAGCCAGAAAAAAATCACGAATATAGTCAATTTTGGACTTTGTAATAACATTTAAATTCGTGAAAACTCATTTATTTTTTGTGAATTATTTCAGAACAAATTTTAGAAATGTGTTACTGTAGAAACCCATATTTTCACTTTCGTGACATATGTTCAAAATTTCAGACACCTCAGTCAGCCGAGCGAACAGCGATTTTTGCCTAATGCGCTTGTCCTATACTCTCTTAATCTTTTAGTCTATCCTCATCGGTATATTGACCTATGTACAAAAAACATATTGTAACGCGGGAGTTTTTGGACCCTTCCATTACAATGTTTATAGTATTTGAATGGATTTATAAAATATATAAATGTAGCCCTTAGCAAGACAAAGTGCTAAAACTGTAGCTTTATTGACTTATTTTAAACGTCCAAATCTATTTTTCTTATCATGACAAAGGAGACAACTTATAGGAAATTACAAGCAAAATAATGACTTAGTGAAACAATATCTAATTACCTTGATTCAATTCCTATAGGGAAGTTAACTCCAATTGATGTCTTACTGGTGAAACAATTTTGCGAACGATATTATTATCTATTCAAATTGATCATGCTTGGACATGCCAGTTATCGGTGAAACTATGTAAATCTCACGTACCTTCCATTAGACCTCGTACCGCTCTATCGAGAATTACGTCATAAAATACTATAAAAACTTTGAATCTGCTATGCTCGTACAAAATTGAAAAGTAAGCTATTTCGTTAATGATCGATATAAAAATAACGTTTATTTTCTTTTTAAAAATATCCATGAAGAATTTTTGAATTTTCCTTTTGTTTTATTTTCCCTGGCAAGAATCCTGATATAACATCTTCATATTTTACTGCTTTTGCGTATCCGCCATCACGTTTGCACTTGGTTTTCTAGCGTGCAAGGAGGTGGATATACGAAATAACGCCTTGGAGACCAAAATCTAATAGGAATTCTTTTACGCTTCATCTTTATATATTCTAGAATTCTCGTTTTATTTTCTAATCCGTCGTTCCGTTTTTTTTTTCTCTGCGCACCCCTACAATTGCCCTCCAAGCCGCCTTTTTACTTTAGTTTACTTCTCTTTTTAGAGCTATTGATTATCAATATCTGAAAACAAAACGTATCCAGATGGTGTTTTATGCCTTTGAAATGTGATGCTGGTTCGGGGTCGTTAGCGTACTTTGCTCACAGCGGAGAAACTCGGAGTAAGACGGGATTAAAGAAATTTTTTTGTAAAGTCGGCCGCGAATTGAGGAAATCACGATCCCTTTGTAGGGCGACAATTATATAATGATTCAGGAAACAAATTTGAAAGGTGCTTACACTTGGTGAATAAGGATTGGATTTAAAGTTGCCCCCGATTTATCATGTTCAAAATTAACGTGGATGTAAATCTGTATATTTTCACACTTGCGTTTTAATCCTCTTTTTGTTGGTGAATGGCAATTTTATTAGTCTTGACACATTATCCTTTCCTAGTGTTTTGTAACAAATACCAGTAATTTTCGGCCTATTTCTTGAATCCATGGACATAATCAAATATATTTGAGAATGACACTTTGCACCGATGACATGGACATGTATCTCAATTATTCTATAAACACGTAATATAAAGACGTCTCCGTAAATAGTAAAACCACTGTTGATTTTTATGATTACGGATTTTATAAAATCGTCAAAATTTGTCCAATTTTGGATTTTTCTGACTAATTCGCAATACATTTTTATATTAAAAAATGTAATATTTCCACAAATCTTATTGTCATACATACACATATATACATACAACATATAAAATTGTACAAAATACAAAAATAAATCTAACCATTATATAATCAAAAATCCACAAAGCCTGAGCATGGCTTAACTGTGGGGTGTAACTGTGGAGGGGAGGGGGGGGGGGTTCTATAATAGAGTGTACATATCATTAAACGACATTTTTGGTGTGTAAAATTTCATATCTGTAAGACGTGAAATGACTTCACGGAACACTCCCAAGAAAATGTCAAATACGTATCGTTCACATGAGTAAAACAATTCATAGGCTGGTTATTGAAGTTACCTACACCCTTCACATTTGAAACGTGTGTATACTGCGTATACATCAAGCCCGACACTCGATTCAAGTCACCTGTCACAGCGTTTGTAAATATTTATTCGTATGCATAATATTTTATATTAATGTCGATCAAAACACGACATTCTGGTAAGATGCACGTTTCACATCCATCAAAATAACAATCCGACTTGAGAGGAAAATATAACTATTTCCACCCATCGTATTCAGTATTCATGCCATCTATTCTTTCTAGGTGGTTATCTGAACTCGTCTTGTATGTCTCAATTGGTTAGCATTGTAGATATATTCCTATCATATACGTTATTTTTCACATATTACCCAAATAAATAGATTTGTATATGTGGAGTTAACCACTCAGTCACATTACTGATTTTCAGTTTTTAAAGTCGACCAAGCCAAACCTGTAGTCGCCGACACTATCTACAAGCAAACAATGACCAACTAGAGACCGGTATAATTAAGTAGAAAACATCGGTCAATCAAGGTGAAAATGAAATTCTTTCAATCCTGTCGTAATGTTTTCTACTTCCTACATTCAAATTTTCCAAGAGCTAAATATTCGCCTTCCGACATCACTCGGGACTCGGTAAACGAGGTTTTGCAGCAAGATGATCTCTTGGGCTATTAAACGCATAATAGTGGCTAAAACCAACATATTTTATCAATCTTTTGAAAGCAAACTTGTTTATATACATACACCTAAATTATTTATATCGTATTTTTATTTCTAGTCGCGGACTTAATCAAGCAAAGACCCCTCCATTCAAAGCATCAACGTATCTTTAGCTGCTATCTAAACTCCCATCGCTTTATGTTATGTTCAAACTTGAGAAGTTTACAAAAACTCTTCTCGACGGACATTCCTGCAGACTCTAATCCATTACGTTTCCTTTTTTTTTTTTAATAATAAAAAGAACAATTCTTATTTCTTAGCCAACTCAAAAGTGGGTGGTGCAAACCATTGGCCGTAAACGAAGTTTTGCAGTAATTTTCTTTTTTGTGGGCAGTTGTTCTAGCTAAGAACATTGCTGGCATATGTCGATAAAAGTGAGGTCTAAGACCAAAACTCCAATACTTACAACTTAGCCCATTCATATGGACGGCACAAGTTGGAAGGCAAGGTGGATGGGGAAACGTTGTAAGCGAGCGATTAGGTGACGACACGACTAAAAGTCGAGGGCTGAACATTTATTAAGGAAAATAAATAAATTTACTTTTTATTTTACAATACAGTTCCAAATCTGAAAATTCTGACACACAATGTCATCCCTTACTTAATTTGTGACACTCTAGCGACATATCTACATTGAAATATAATTTTCTTGAAATAAAATATACATTTTATTATCTTTGTTTAAAATGTAATAATTATTATAAAATTGGTAAAATAGCAAATAATTTTGCGTCTAAAATTGCTTATCTATATTTTATAATTTGTAAGTTTTGTGTATTGAATAATTATCTAACTCAGGTATTTCGGGTCATGAGACTTCTGAGAATATATTGATATAAATACCCTACAACATTTAATTGAAGCAAAAATTTAAAAATCATGTTTATTTTCCCGTTAAAGTTTTTTGTCTTGTGCAAATTATATTTACTTTAAAATAATACTTCCTGCCCGGCACCTCCACCAATTTTACTTTGTATCGTTCATTGCAAATGTTCTTACTTCAATTTACTAATTGGTTTTTAAAGTATGAATCTTGTGCGGTGTACAGTTACATCACACAAGTCTCCTACTTGCACTACCGGCATGTCAGTCGTCCATCGCTTTCACATCGCTCGCAAACCTTGACTTACACAACCGTCACATTTTTACTCTCAAGATAAAATATTTCGTTCAGTGGCATTCTTCAGCACATTCTTCTAAATACCTCGTACACTTTCTATATCATACCGACGTTTTAGAGAAAGTATTTGGGTTATTACTTCTGCTTCTCGCTTTGACCAACCTCCGTGTGGGCTATACGTGGTTTACTTATAAAACAAATTGCGTTGCTGCTTTGTACCCGGGCCTACACCATAAACAAATTGTATTTATTTTATATTATATTACATTGAAGCAAAAATCAAATCTATTTGTATTGTGCTATAGTTATACGAATCTAAAGATAATTATCCCTACCCGGCACCTCCACCATATGTTAAATTTTATTTTTGCCGTAGTATTATCGATTAACTAATAAAAATATACTTATCAAATATAAGAAAATATATAATTTCAAACATATCTATTTATATTGTGCCATTCATATGAATTTTAAAATAATGCGCAGTACCCGGCACCTCCACCATTTTTTTTTGCTGTATTAATATAATTAATTATTTGCGATGAACTAGAACAAATATAGTTTTGTAATTTGATGTGGCATGACAAATTTGGAGAACCCTAAAAATATAACGTGTATTACACTGACTGACAGGTAATTTACATAACGAATGTGGTAAACCCTGCTCCAGAATAATGTTTGTGAAAATAGTATTTTTACCTCTTCTTATAATACCAATCTTCTTCTAATAACCTCAGAAATTCCCTTGGCCTTAACCGTCAACTGCTGCGTATTTAATTAATTTTGATCAGCCTCTTCTATATTGCTTGAAACACACTTTTTACTTTTTCTTTATATAGTAACTTGTCATACAAATAACATTATTTTTCATGTTTTATATTTTTGCTTATGATTGTCATAATGTTGTTGTTATTTTTAAAATGTATTTATTGTTTTAAGGTTAGCATTCACCCAGTGTGTTCGAAGATGCTCTTTTCTGCCATCCTCGAGACACATTTAATTAATTAATTTGTTGTGGAACAAATAAAAGATAAATAATAAATAGTCGATTTCAAATCAATAATTTCTCATTTCCCATCAAAACCCCAACCCAAACCTGTCCTCACACTTTGGCATCCCACCTTCAGTATCTCCGCTATCCGTGAGTCTTCTGTTTCCTGGCCAGGCTGTTGGCCCAGTTGAAATATCCCCCAGTCAACGCCAGCCCGCGACCCCGGCACCACCTTACTGATATTAAAATAGAACTGACGGCAGGTTCCATATTCTTTGCCTAAGACAACGGCGCCGAGCTTTTTGACTTATAGCATCTCATAAACCCTATCATTTTATTTTATATTCTTGCCTTCGCGTTTTGCTGGATGCGAAAATCAATGGAGAGGATATGGTCCGGGTCTTTTTTATGGCGGAGAAATTACTCTAACGTTGCATTTACATCCTTTTATGTTGTTAGCTTCCTGAATATGAGGAAAACTTTTCAACAAAATGCTGAAATTTGTAATAACTTATTATTGCTGCAAAGCTCAACCAAAATACTTTGAGTTATCAGCACATATTTTATTCAGAATTCACTTAATTCTATTTCAAAATGTATATTATATATTATTATTTATTTATTCAAACAATTTGTAACATCATAAAATTGAAAATATGACCGTTAAAGGCTACAGCCCCGATCCAATGTATATATCATAAATGTAAAAACTTCATTATTGGTTTACTTAATTAAAGGTAATTAATTATGACTAACTGAGAGTACGTTTGCGAATGTGCACATGTGAGTAGTATGCGTATGTTGTAAAGTAAGATAAAACTCTATTCTTCTAAGTTCAGTTTAAGTACATTGTTCAATTTTTTAGCGCGTTTGTAGCTAATTGTAAATGACCAGTGATGACTTGTATTGGTTCGAATGTATAACACATTTTATTTATTTATTTTTACGTTTATCCTATTCAATTACAAAAAGCAAAACTGATCATCAGAAAGACAACTAAATAAAATTGAGTTTTGCACACAAAGTAATGGAATTTATTTCTCGATAGGATAGAGGGTGGAATATGATAATATATAATCCAATTAAAAAATTAAATAAGTCCATCAAGACCTTTTTTAAATTTCAGAATTGTATTAAATATTAATGAAATATAAAAAGGCAAACTTTGAAATAATAATAATATTACAGCAACAATTTGTCAAACATATTTAAATTATATTAAACAATGCATAGTACGCCCACCTTCACGTCATGTAACCGCGGCCAGGCCGCAGCAACAAGACTCGCCTTTTATTTCATCTCCCCCCGGCTTAGACACGCCCCACTTCCCTGCGCAAACAAAACTCAGCTTGGAATTTTTAATGGAGCGCCTAATTCAGTTTCACTTCCGAGTTAGTGTGCGAGTGGGTGTCTGCCGAGTCTATTGATGTTTTTAATCATCTTCACTCACTTCTTAAGTAATTCACAAGGTAAATTCCCGTGTTTTTCGATTGGAATCTAGCCGGCTTCTCTTTATAGAGTAACCTTACATCTTTTGATACTGCATATTTTTTAGTGTATGAATGATGCATGTTGAAAAGTATTCATGCAAATTCTTAAGCATCTTCCTCGAGTATATTTGTCGGCCCTTTATGGCCCGGACAAAGTTTCGTATTTTGTGTTTGATAACATACAGCTATGATTTTAAAGGGGACTTGCTTTCAGAAGCTTTAACATAACTTCGAGTTTACTTGGACTTCTTTGGATGTTACTTGATGAAACTACTTTTAATTACGTATCTCACTTCGTATGTTCTAAGAGCATCATGCAACGGAGCACAGTTTATTTACTTAATGAATGTTTCGACCATTCATATCACTAAAAGTTTATCTTGCTATACTCTTAAAGGGGTATTTAACCGCTAAACTCAAAAAATATATTTCATTCGGGCTAACTTGTAATGAATTTAGCAATTAACAGAAAAATTATTGGGGCAACCATGACCTCCCAATAAATTGTCAAACATGACATTTTTCTAGCTAGATCCCATCGACAAAAATCTCCCATAAGAAATAACATGGGGACGATCTTCATGCCCCGTGACCTTGGAGGAGTTCGATCCAAAACAATATTGACCATTATTGACGTACTCGACAGCCTTTTCTGTAGATTCTCTATATTTTGTTTTGTAATTTGGGCAAGTAGTTCGGTCAAAATATGCTGATTACCAAGATGGGGTGTGATTTTGGAATGCATATTTTTGCGTGTTTGAGGGTATATTTGGCAACAGTTTCAAGACACGATGTCATAAAAGGGGCATTTTAGATTGGTACTATGCTCTAGTATCTATGTGGACCAAAAAAGAAGCAGGTTAAAGCCGATTTAGGAAATTTTCCAAAACACCAATTTTCGCCAATTTCTGGATCAAAAAAATTAAAAAATTCGTGTTAAATCACAGTAACAAGATATAATTTTTTAAACGGTCATTTAAGTGTAGTATTGTGCTATAGATCACGTGGTAAAAAATAATTTTTGGGGTTTTTAGCCCCTTTAATAAAATATGCCACGTAATGAAAGGTTTAGGTCGGTAAATGTGGAATAAGGCATACGGCATGTTTTTTTTTTGTAATCGTCCTACATCGTCATCTATCACCACTCATCGTCTCGAATAGCCTAAGTGCATTACTATGAGACGTTAAGCAACCAAGGTCAGCATCGTAGTAACCTCTTGAATATTGTGAATGTATTTTTCAGAAGATGAATATTCTTATATTCAGCGCTGTGATACTTTGATGCATAAACCCTTTCTGCTGTCATAACAATGTACAGAGTATTGCTAGTTCTTCAAACATAACAACACACAATTCTGTGGTTAAGGGCTATCCTAGTTGCGCTGCTATTCCTAATGATTAAAATGAAGGCATTAAATTAATAAAATTTGCCATGGAGAAAATATCTAAAACGTGCAGTAAATAATAATTGTTATACATTTATATTTTTAATTTGATTTGTGTATATTCTGTACAACGCTTTTGCCACAATTTTATAATATTTGTTCCATTAACAATTTCGTCTAGTAAAATATTAAAACACATAGCTCTATAGTTCTAAAATGTAATTTTTATTTATGTAGTTTTACACACCCTGTTTAAAAGATGATCAACCTTTGTTGGTAGCAGGAGTTTGGAAATATATATTACCTTTCTCAAGGCCAATGAGAGAAATCTCTGAGAAAGCAGATGACACTGGTAATTAAACTTAATCTGTATATTATATCTCCGATTATCGGTGATCCCGGATGAGCCAATCATTTAGGCGGAAGCCTATACAAATTGACTGATCTAATATAAAAGGTGTGCGGAATTCTGTTTGTGTGTGTACCTCAGCGCTCTCCGTATTGAAAATTGTTTCTCTCGGATCTTCCCCACTTAATGTGGTCGCTGTGACGACTCAGCCAAACCGGAAGTGGTGTCCCTTGTTCCGGGGATTTCCGGTCATCGGTCATTTCTCCAGATGTGAGCCTTGGGAGAAGTAGATGCGGTGCGTGAGCGTGTGCGTGTGGCGATCACGTCATAAATGTGAGTGAGAGAGATCTAGTTCACACCCTCACTCTCTTTCTCTCTCTCTACTTCATCTTCACCTCGAAGAATTGTTGGTTTATTTATTTAATTATTTATATATGAGTCTAGTACAGCACAAGTACCATTTTACATAGACAATCCTAATATAAAATATTAATAAAGAAAAAATTAAAATTAGATTAATATACCTACAAATTTACAAATAATTATAATACGGTGACGAACAATAAACAAATATATCAACATTTAAGTGCAACAAAACATGAGTTAATAATGTTTATGTAAAAATATTTACAGGAATGTGTTCATAAAAGAATAGAGGGGGAAATGCTAATGACCTTCAACTGCAGTCCAATCACGTTTTTTTTTTTTTAAGAATTAAAATCAGAGAATATGTCAAACTTTGGTAAATTAGGTAAATTATTATAAAATGAAGGTAAACGAAAGGTGATGGCTCTACGGGTAATAGAAAGTCTAGGTCTAGCTACATGGAAAAGTTGTGTAAGCCTTGCAAAGCGGGATGGAACATGGAGTGGAAACAAGGAGACAAGACTGGTGGACCGGAAAACACCAAAAGTTTTGTTTACTGAACTTGCCTTGTAGCTCGTGTCATCCATGAGTGAGTCGTTACCAACCAGTGGTCCTTTTTTAAGATATTGATTGGTCACTGTTTACTCATCGTTGGCGTCGGCGTCGACAGATCGGTTCAGATCACATTTAATTAAATATCCCCACTGAAAATCAGTTCTGTGACTGAGTGAGTCCGCACAAATTTATTCACATTGTAAGACAGTTACGAGTAGCAAAATTAGATGTTATTGTTTAGTTGACTTTTGATTGCTGGTTTGTATGGTTATTCGACGAATAAAATTATTTGGGCATCGCACTCATCAGTATCGTATATTTGTTCAAAGATAAAAACATTGCGTTTATCTAAACCCCATCCTAAAAAACAAACTTCTTATTCTTTTGTATACAAGATCGCCTCTTTATTATTTTCTCTCCCGTAAAACCGATTTCTATAGGGTCAGTGGTCTGTACTTGTATTCTGTCCATTCGCCGCCTTTACCAGGCAGGGGTAGTCGTTCAAAATGAAATCGAATTCCGAACCGGCCAAACAGAGAATAAAAAAACTTTGGCCGGGATGCTGACCGACACTAAAAAGGAATTGTTTTGGTTACCATGGCCCATTCAAAGCTGACCGCATGCGACCTAGGAGAATCGTTTTAACCATATGGGGGTTTCAGTGTCGAAGAAGATGGGGCTACACTTTATCACGGACGCCATTTTGATTATTATCATTGGGAAGAGGCTGTAGGTAAACTGAACGGTGAGGAAGGGATGTGGTGTTGAAATATTTATCGGGTGGAGAAGTTTTGGCAGAAAGGGGAGATGGTTCAACATTGGGACTTGCGGAGTGTAAACTTGGCGCCATTGCTTGAATTAACAAAAAGTAAATTATAGATATGAAGCTATATTTGTGGAAAACCAAACATAAAAAGTAATGAAATTCAACTAAATCAAATATTTTGAAAAGACTGAATCATTCAACCAACAATGCTAGCTTCGAACAACATTACATTATGTGCTTTGTTGCTAGGACGTCTCCAAAGTCACCGTTTACACATACATAACGCAATAAGTCCATATTAGAAGTAAATAATAATAAATGCAATATTTATTTGACAGCTAGTTAATTAACATTGTATAACCATACTAGTTATAACTCCATGGTAAAACTACGGGTATCCAGCGAACTAGTCAGCACAAAGTACATGTTGACAGAAAGAAACACAAAATTACAACATATAACAACAAAGGTATAAAATTAGTAGTTATGGCGAACATTTAAAAAAATAATATGATGATGCTGAATAATGATTGAAGCCCTAAGAACAGTGGGAATACTTCTACCTGATGGGGGAATCGAATACGTGACCTTGTACATTGGAAGCAGTGAGTCTGTCTAACCACTGTATCAGAGAGCCACACACGTTGTTGTGTATAATGTAAAGTAAAAGTTATCCTTTTCAGAGTTATTTCATCCGAGATAAAGGATATCGCGCGTAGACTAGCGTTACGTTCCATCCCTGTGGGGTAACTTGTTCTCGCGTTGGTTTTGTCCCAAATCTCGCCCATATCGATCCTCACTCCTCACTCGAGGAATAAAAATAATACTCCGCGCCTGGATTACAACAACTTATCCTACCTGGATTACAACAACTTATCCTACCTGGATTACAACAACTTATCCTACCCAGATTTCAAGAACTTATCCTACCTGGATTACAACAACTTATCCTACCTGGATTACAACAACTTATCCTACCTGGATTACAACAACTTATCCTACCTGGATTACAACAACTTATCCTACCTGGATTACAACAACTTATCCTACCTGGATTACAACAACTTATCCTACCTGGATTACAAGAACTTACCATACCTGGATTACTAGACTTGTAAAAGATCATTTCAAATAACATATGGGATCTTACTGATGGATGCAATGTTTATGTACATTTCGTCTTTGAATTATCAATAGACAACAATGTTATAATTTTTAATACAATCCAAAACTTACAAAATCTCTGACCGGGGTAGATTTTTAACATCTGAATTTATAAAAATTGCAAAACAATGTTGATGCGTTTTCAATGTACTCTTGACCTAATTTTGCAAATACTCAAAACCTCTGTTAATGTTAACCTTCTTAATTATCTCATCATCCCATATCGTTTTTATGTTATTCATCATTTTGTTCTCTACAATATTTCACGTACTTTAATGTTATTCATTATAAAGCAAGCTAAGCCACTGCGCAACGGACCTAGCTCTTTTTATCTTTCTTAATCAATTTCAGGACCATTATATTATGTGTAGTTATTTGTTATGAATGTGCCTTATGTTTTTTTAAATTGATTGAATAAATAATAACAATAACAATACCCGAAGACCCGCCCGAACGTTTTGTCTTGAATACACAGAACACCGCACACTTTCTACTTCTTTCGCGTACATCTTTGTTCAACTTGTGTGTTTATTTTTTTATTCCAAGAGTACAAATTGTAATTAACAGAATTAATTGCAATTTTAATTGCATTTTTTTCTCTCTCTTTTGTAACAACACACTTTTGAAACTGTCTAAACGTTGAATAAATTTGACAGTCCGTGAAAGTTTAATTTAAGAATAAACGTTATAAGTCTCGTTGGTTTGTGAACTCTTTAAGAGGTTTCAATCAAAGTTAAGAACAACAAAAAACGCTCGTAATTGTATTTGGCCCACAGACGAACAATTACTTTTCTTCTTTCGTAAAATTGTGTTTTGTACTATGTAGGTCTATTAATTTTTTGCCAAATAATAATCGTAAACTAATTCACCAGTAATCATTCTTTTCGTGTTCCATTGTTCATTTGTGTTCAATGTTTTTTTAAATATATTTATGTTGTAAATATAAATATTGAGTTATAAGAGAACAATATGAATAAACTTCAACATTCAAACAGGGTACGTAAAATATACAGAAACTAGTTGAACGGGTAAATGTTCAATTACGTTAAAGTGCTCTATGCAACGTTTTATTACATTTTTAGCGTTTAATAATTCAATTCTTTCATCTATCTTTATCTAACCGAGAATTGACAAACTACTCGATTGATATTTTTTGTTAATCCTTAGTTTGATATAGTTTTTGATCAGGAGTTTGATTGAAATGAAATAAGAACCGTGCAAATAGTTTAATAAACCAAGTTATTTATGCTTCGTGAAGTTGTGAATTCATCGCTACCCAATAAACTAATACAAGCCAAGCATTGTTTTCATCAGGCGCCACCAGACAACTAACCAGTACACTCTTTCCTCTACACCCAAGTAGTGTTTCCCGTGTACATTGTCGAGCCGTAGAATCCTCATCCGGCCTATTTACATCAACCAGCAACACCCGTGTAATAGCGTTCGTTTGTTTTAATTACGCCATTTTCCCCTTCCATTGTTAAACTCTCGCCTCTTTTTTTCTCCCATTTAACTCTTTTGCCTCTTTTCTATCTCACCCAACATTGATTTTAATTTTTCATTAGAACACATTTCAGAACGAGACTCGACCTGTTTTCTACGTCTTCTTTTTTTATTGTCACCGTTTGACAGACTGGATAGGAACGCGTTTGAAAAATAGACTTTATCAGTCTCTTCTAAACTCCCGTTCCGTTCTACTCCCCAACTGAAACATCACTCTATCTCTTATCTGAAATTGATTTGTAGGGCTTTGATTTTGGCCTCGTTCGTTTTACCTTTTCTTGTTTCTTTTTTTTCTCTCTACGAATTCGTGTTGTCTTTATCATTCGTTTGTCAATGTAGTGTTATTCTTTCTTAAAATAACTAGATCGATCGATGGGGAAGGGGGCAACGCGCAGCAACCATCCATCCATCCATCCAGCCCGGGTTTCGGGGACTCGATCGTTTAGGAGTAGCTTTCCCGATGTCATGGAAACTTTTTTGTGTGATTGGTATCTATTGCTCCGGAAGATAAATAAAACTTACCTGGCTGTGAGAGAAGAGAACCGTGGAATCGCGTTCTGCCACGAGACAGCCAGCCAAGCGATAACCGCACCGCTTCGGAAGGCAAAGGTTGGAAGAACTACATTATGACTTTGACATACTGAGACGAGAAGTCTTTCTCGTCATTGTTTGATTCCAAACATTCTTCTAAGAATCACCAATACTTTTTATTGGATGAGCGAAGCAAAGACTTCAATTTCACTGACACCCAAAAAAATTAGCTCTGGTGTTTTTTCTTTGCTTTTCTATTTTTGTCTGTTTGTTCGCGCTCTACCGGGCAAACGCCATATGCAATCTTGATGAAAATTTGAGGGGACCTTTGAAATCTCTGAACTTAGACAATTGTTACGGTTTTGGGTACAATCGATCAAATATTTCTTATGATTATCGTACTTTTACGATTTTTAATGAGATATTTTCGTGATATTTGACTCGCAACCGGGCAAACGGCTACTCCGATCTTGATGAAACTCATGGGAACGTTTAAAATCACTGAAATTATATGCAATCATTTAAGAGACATTTGAAGAAATATTTCTTATAGAAATCGTACTTTTACGATTTTTTCCCGATTTTTAATACGATATTTACGTGATATTTGGGCCAATAATCAACCATAAAAGCTCATCCATCAACGCGACTGGAAAAAGCGTTTGCGAAGCGGCCTAGTTCTGTGATTTAATTTCATATCTACTTTAACAAGGACTTTAATTGCATCGCGTGCTGCACACGCCCAAATATGACTCCCATCAAAATCAATGCGTTGTTAGCGTTATCAATTTAGTTCGTTAACGGTTTGAAGTTTCGAATTATTTTGGTCCTATAACAATGCAGTATATGCATGACACACGCAGTTTAACTAATCACACAAAATCACCTGCATGCAACTAGGCTTTTTATTTATGTTATTGAAATACCGTTGACCTATATTTATACACTAAGCCTACAAAGAGAGAAATAAAAATGATTTGTTGTTGTTTTGAAATGGCTTTAATTTAGTAACAATGTTAATTTAAAAGCTGTATTTTGTTCAAAATCTTGTCTAGGATATAGTAGTTTTTATATTCTCTGCCTTGCAATATGCAAAATATTAGTAGTAGAATAAAGATTTTAATTTTGTATGAGGATTGTAAACATTATGCGTTTTAAGAACAGTTATTGTAATATATTTCTTGACTTATTTAATTAGTCTGGGAAAACTAATCGAGAACTTCAGTAAATAAATAAATATATATCAATAAATTCGTCCTTATAAGAGTCTTTACCCACTTGGTCACATAACTGATTTTCAGTGGGAGTCGTGAAATTTAAAGCCAACCAAGCCAACCCTGTAGGCGCTGACACCATCGAAGAACGAACAACTACCAACTTTAAAATTATATTAATCATAGCCTGATTTCGGCACAAAATTGTCTTATTACGTTCTGTTTTTTAGTCATCCTCGACTTCTGATATCCTCTCCCTGGGCAAACAGACCATTCCGACCCAGTACTCGCCCATTTGAACCTCGTATCTTCCATTTAATCTGAAATTGCTTTGTTGAATTTTGATTTCGTGGCTGTGGCGTTGGTGTCGTGTCTCGGTTGACCGTGTGTGACGTCATTTATCTTGTTGGCGTGTTGAGCTTTCATAGGTAATCCGGGGACTCCCTCCCCTCTCCTCCCCTCGTACAGCGTTGCCATGCCGACAGAACGCAACTCTATACACTTCAAAATGTTGACAACAATACAATGATTTACCTTATATCGTGAGCTGTACACGTGTGTGCTGGTAGGTCTATATCGATGATACTTTTCACGTATACTCAATCCTCGAGGGAGGCTACGGGATTTCCAAGCTTGAGTCAATATTGAGCTGTGGGGGGGGGGGGGTCACGGGGCCCTCGCAGTGCACGCTTGACGTGTGAGGGATGTTGCCCACTAGATGAACTTTTTTTTCATTTCATGTTTATCTTATTCAATCATGGTTACTGATTTAGATACGACAATAAAATAAAGGTATCAATAAAGAAATAGGCTACATTTTGTCGTCTGTAAATAAAGTTATTACAATAAGTATAGATTTTTTCCCTCTCAGGAACTGATTTTCCATTTAGAAGTTCTGAACCAATCATGTCGGTGCCAACGTAATAGAATAGTTTATAATAGTTTACAAACCGGATTGTTTCTATACATAAGCCAAATATTATTATTTTCGTTTTATATTAGATTATTTTGACAAGAAAGATTATTAAGATTGAATTCCGGATTAGTTCTTATATAGAAGGTTTCATCGATTCTAACATGTTCTCCTTGTAAATCAGCTTTAATAACGAAATTTGATAAGACGATATATTATGATTTAAAAAACAAAACAATAAATAAATGCTAGTGTAAAGAATACTTAATTTTATTAAGTAAACACGTATACAAAGTTCGTCCATGGCTACAACTTGAAATGTGTCGACCACGTATGTAAAGCTAATTCCTTATGCATTGAGTCGTCTCCCTGTTTTACATCGAGTTTGTCATCTGTTGCTGACTCTTTGACTTTAAAGTTACCCTTCTTGTATCCTGCTGGGTTAGTTCTAGAATATGCGTGACCCAAGGCACTAAAGCGATCCGGAATGACAGCAGCATATTTCTTCAAAAATCATGGCGTAACGTAGACACCCATGGACACGGAAAATGGTCGTCAACTTATATTACGACTTCCTTAAACAATAACCTACAACTTCTGGAAATAAAAGTGTTTCGAATTCATTTGAAATGCTTTTTTCCTGATAAGCATTTACCTTTTGAGTTTGATTTCGATTAAATCTGATACTTACAAACCTAAGAATTAGGTGACATTAGTTTATCTTGAAATATCTGGCACGCACGCTATTTTCGTGTTCATTGGCTTTTCACTTCATTTTTGTGTCAAAATACAACCATATTATTCAATATAAAACTACTATCAATTCTCAGAGAAATCACATTATGCACAATCTATATCGAAAATAATGTGTCGTTCCTGGTATGTTTATAAGATAAATATATCGTTGCCTGTGATCTTCATGGTTGTACATAGTTCAAGTCAAGCGCTAACGGTGTAACTTGAAGATACGTGCATTAAAATCCAATATAATCCATATTACATTCTCACATATCACTAATCATTGCACAAGCATGTGCACGATTACTAACAGAACCTAAAATTACTCAAGAGGATTAGTGTTGTGATTCACATAGCTCAAATATGATAAAGGTTTTATTACTTTTAACTAAGTTTGTCTCAATTTTCCCACTTATAGTTTAAGCAATTTAAAAAAAAACGTCGAAATTTGAATTATGTCATTGAGTGTAGCGATCCGTTTGTCGGTCTCCCCCGCCTGCACCGAACCGTGTCAGTGTTCTGTCGGTATGCCCCGCCTGCACCTACTCTGTTTGTTCGGTCAACTCCTCCCCGTCAAGTCAATAGCGGGCGACTCCTCGGGTGAGTGGAACATGCTCCCTCAGTCGTAATAATATTGACGCAGTCGCGCGTCTAAAGGAGTAAAACTCACCATTCTTGTTCCTACACAGCTTCTTGTAATCTGCAAAGGATTTACAACCTTTGTTGTAAACGAACTGGAAAAATCACTGCCGACGTGTTGCAAAATACATTACGAGTCTTGTATGTTGAAACACTTACAAGATTGTTTATTGTATTGAATTATGTGTTACTACTTATGTTTTGGTACGTTGGCGACAATAATTTCAAACTAAAAGGCGAAATATTTTTTTGTATTTAGATCTACATTATCTTGTTAAACTCTAGTAAGTAGTTGTTATTCTCTTTACATTTTAAAGACATAGTCTCTGGATGTATGTACCATGCCTCTCTTTCCATTAACTGTTGCGAAACCTTCGTTTTCGTGTCAAAGTTATATTTATAAGTATATGTCTCTATTCATTATTATTTATTTAGAAGTTAAAAGTTATTTCGTGCAGCTATATTCCCCTATTTCCCAATTCCCATCGAGCATTGTACTTACTATTTTGTAAGCATAGAAACACAGAAACGACTGACTACTCAGGCAGAATTTTTCGAAAATTCATATTTCACGAGTCATTTTTTTTGTTATTACGAATTCACATCAGGTATCCTGGATTCGCCACAGAATAATATTGGTATAAACAAAACTATTATTACCATCACCGTTCGTCGACGGTTGCTTCTAGAAATGACGTTCTATGGAGCAACGAAGGGTTCCGAGGAAGTCAACTGATCGACGAGGCAATGTCTACGACTTTTGTTTCTTGGTAATGCTATTGTGTTTCACCTCACGCTCGTACTCTGCTACTCGTATCCTGTCCCAGAGGGGTGCAACAACCCCCCCCCCCTTCCTTGTCTTAAGGGGTTTGGGGGGGGGGAGTATCGCAAGTAGGTGTTAAGGGAAGAAGAGCAAGATTGAAAAATCGAAATATAGTTAGGGGGAAAACAATTCCGTGGTGATGACATGAATCTAGCCAATTGGAATCGAGAACTTGAATTTCAATCTACTCGAAACAAAAGCTCAATTTGAAACCAGGTGATGTATACGAGTACAAATTTGTAAAACCGTTTTTCTAACCGTTTTTCTCGTTTGACCTTTAAGCTAGCTATAAAAACCTGAATTATAAATACAAATATGTGCGCATACAACGATAATAATAGAAAATAAATCCTAATATTTATTTTATTTAAAATCGTAACTGTGTGTAACATATCCTTTTTATACTTGGCACTTCCATCAACAATGAGATTTGACGCTAGGAAAAATTAATATTTTTTTTACTTTGCTCTCTCTTTTTGCTACTCCAATACTTGTTCTTTGCCGATTTTTTTTGTTAGTTTATTAGGTTAAGTTTTTAATTAATTATTAAATTAATTAAACAGCATATGTGATACTGGGAAGTTCCTGTTTGAAAGCAGAATCTTAAACTACGTTCTTGATGAACGTATTGTTTTCTTCCTGGGTTACTTTAGAAAGAGTAGATTACGCTAACTCTATCAAGTATCAAACATCACGTCTAATCAACCCTCGCTGTATGGAGTTGTTGCAATCAGTCGCTTTGAATCCAGCCTTTCCTCTTTATTTTCGATCCATACGTTTTAATTAGATCAATGTTATAATTACATATTTTAATCAACAACTATCATAGTCACTTTTGATCTTTCATTTTACTTATTAATAGCTTACACTTCTTTTTTTCTGTTTCCTCGTTTCATTCAGCGTATTTTTTATTATTTCGGTAAACGCTACATTTCCCTATCTTGACAAATAATGTGGCGTACAACGCCGTAGTTCTTCCCTCTATCTTATCGCTACAATCTCTCCCCGTTTACTCCTGAATTTCCACTGTAATTTCCCTGTTTGTTTGTTATCTCGGAGAAGCGCGGCCCAGCATCGACACAGTATACACGACCAATGTTTTGAATCCATGCAATCTCATTCATCCGCAATCCGGAGTTAAAAGGCTAAAGCAATCACGTCTAAATTCAAGAACATATACCCAACATAACCCATAATACAAATATTGTGTCCGGTAATGTACCCGGACAGTCGACTTAATATACATTATACCACCATAACAACGATATATTATGACAAGTAGTCCCCTAGGACATGACTGCGGGATGTATATGACCCGGGCTGCAGTAAACACTGTTTGTGTACCTTTGCGTCGCCTTTTACCCCCGCGTTTTCCCCTGCATTAAGTCTCGTTTACTCCCATGCCGCGGCGCGTTAATGCCCCTCCCCTCCCCTCCCCTCCCCGCACGCTGTTTCCTAGGGCATTTATTTCACTTAGTCACCGTCCCACCCTCTCCCAACTCTCGCTGGTAATTTCACACACCAAACATTGCCGAAATCGTGGTGAACTCGAGGTGTACCTGATGATGTGTTATTTAACTCGCTTCTACAAGGGTTTTCATTTTATTAAAGTTTTTTTGCCCGGAGGAAAAAAATTCTTTACGTTATTAATACAAATGGTGTATTTTCTTCATTATTAAAACTGAGCATAGCATTAGGGTCGTAATGGTGCAGCGATCTACAAGGAACATTTGAAATAACCGGACTGCGGACTGAACATGGGAATAATAAATGGATATTACTTGGGGATCAACATTCACCTAAATGGTCAGATCCTAGTATTATGGCTGAAATTGCCACGAACGTTGGCTAAATTAAATTTACAATTTTTGATAATTGCCAACAAAAACGTCAAGAAGAATAAATATGGTTAACAACTCTCCGTAAACACTAATTTTATCTGATCAACGTTGTTTCTTCTCAATTAAATTTTAATGTAGGGTTTTGCAACCGTGTTTGTTGACTTATTTGTCTCTAATTTGCCAAGCTAAAGTGGAAACGATAAGTGTCCTGTTTCTAAACATATCTTATAATAAAATATCAAATTAAATAACTACCGATTAATACAGTCGCCACAATTGTTAGGAAAAATATATTTTAGCATCACCGAACTCGAAACTATTATTAACATTATTGTAAGCCTATTGGTATTTGATATTTTTATAGCTACTTCACATTCTGCCATTTGAAAAGTATTTTTCAAACTAGAAATCAGACGAACAGCATATAAAATATTCACTTTATTTCAGTGTGACGAAGCTTTCTACAAGAATGTAAGTTTTGGTGGAGGTGCCGGGTTAGAAGTTTTTTCCGATATTGGCACCTTCAACGTTGTAGTATTTTACCGCTTCATATGATTATCTTTACTGAGTGTGTAGTGTTTTTTTGTGGTACGAACCCCCAATATATAAATGTTACAATTTAATACCTTTAATTATAGTTTCCTAACTCATTATTTGTGTACTATAGAAATAATGTTGAACCGTTTTTTTAATCCTATCAGTCTTCTTGTTTTTGTCCTTTGTAAATCTTTTTAAATAATTGAATAGGATAGATATTAAACTAAAAATAATAAAAATATGTCAATGAAGCAATAGAGAATTGTTCTAAATCTCCATAGACCTAAGCAAAAAAATAACCTTTATTACAATTACCTTAAGAAATCCCCCCAAGGAAATCAAACTAACCCCAAGAAATCCCCTCAAGGAACTAATCAAATGATGTTATCTCCGTCAAAAACCGTCACACGGACTCTATAATTACGACTTAATGGGAAACGATGCACTCCGAAATGTTCATTAATATTAATCGCAGCCATGTTCGTGTAGGAACGTTACCGCCCCCTCCATTGCAACCATGTTTCCATTATCTTTATTATTAATATTCTTTCTCGTTAGAGCCAGTATTATAAGGAAGTGTTTTCAACCCTAATTATACCCTTTATCTTAACATCACTATCACAAAACGAATAGGAATTGACACAGTTTGCTGCAATGCAGTTTGCATTTTCTTAGAATGGTTCTCTGTCTAGGTTTCGAACAGCGATATAGGAAACGAACCAGTATTTCTGACTCGGGCAGATAACGTATAATTAAATCGTAAAGCGTGTATGTGTATTCACGAAGGTGGCGGAACGGCAAGATTGGAATTACTATATAAATTATCTATACGCTACATGGTTAGGTTGTATAGGGATGTAGGGTGTTTCTGAAATGTACCCCGGGCGGTATAATGCTCGTGACGTCATGCATACGTCACTCTTGCACGCAGGGAGCGTATTTCTGAACGCATGTCTTGTCAAGGACTTGTTCCCCATCTGTTTTGTAGAAGCTTCAGCTATTTTCACCAAAGATGTCTTTTGTAGGTTAACTTTATATTTTTTATTTTATAGAAACTTTTGCATATTTATTAATTCATATTGATTTTCAATTAAGTGTATTTTATTACTATTATTATTTATTATTATTTATTTTTGAAATTGTACAAATAATCGAAAATTAAGATGCAAACTCCATAGAAAGTTAGAAAAGGGCCATGAGGCCCCAGTCACAAAGTGTCTAACTTACTATGCCTAAGTTATACCTCTTAAAACCACATTATAAAATCAATATAAATAAATTAACAAATAATATAAAAGAAGATTAGTACTTGGGGTTTTGAAACCCGTTGTCAATGGGAAAATAAATAATATCAACCAATGTGGAGTTTTTGGGGAAATATGAATATATTACAGGAAATGATATGACTCGAGAAAGGTGACTGGAAATGGTTTCGTTTATATTCGTACTATACAAGTATTGCACAAATCCCCACATATTGTTTAGAAATGTCCCGTGAAGTCGTTCTGTAAATAAATAACCTGCATATTTTTCTCCGCTGACGGATCGGCTGATTATTATCGTCCGTGTCAGTTCTATTGACAGTTGGATAATATTTCGCGGAATCCCAATCAGCACGGCGAGGGTGAACGTGTTAATCGTGTGACGATATTGTTTTATTATCGACGTGTGCCCAATTCGTTTTTATAACCCTTCCCACCAGCTCGCGACAAATATCAATTAAAAACATACGTTGTACGGTTTTCATGCATTCACGATGTGTTGAAAGTGATAATTTTTATATAGATTCAACACAATTTCCATAAATAGATTCGTATAGAAGGAATAAGTGAGGGATTTGCCGTTTCACTCACTGAGATTCGCGTATTTTATATATTCATTTATTTTGCGTATAATTTATATCCGTCTATCCTTATAATAACTGATAAAACTTACAAATTATCTAGCTTCTCTTCTTATGAAATCGCATACATTCGTCAATGGACACTAATTCGTAAAATTGTTCAAGACGATTTAACCTATAGTGTCATGTGATATTTAAAGATAAGTTTAGTGTATCAAAATTGTCAATTGTTAGAAATTGTACAATAAACTGGAAAATATTAATTAAATCAATAATTTTACAGTTTTGGACATTTCTGAAAAACCATGAGTTGTAAATTTATTGTATAATTATTTGTTAAAATCTGAAAATGTTTACATTATTACTTCTTGCCTTCATTTACAATGCAATAACTTTCATCAAATTTCAAATGTTGCTTTTTCCGCTGGATACTCAAAATAACAAATTCTTTTCATATATGATTATTATTCTGCATTCTTCTAATGGAATAGGAATAGCAATACGAGTTTATAACCACTGAGAATGGACCCCTTCAGCTGTATAGTTACTCTTTTCTCTCTTGCCTAAAAGAACAAGTTGAATTGTCTAGTGCAGTAGTGCGCATCGCCCAGAGTCCTGGGTTGAAATCCCAACTGTGACATAGAACTACCTCTATTTGTTTTTATGTCCTGGCATAACCACAAAGCAAACGTTTACATATCGGGACTAGATGTCTACAGATAACATGTTTGTAACTGCAGTCTAGTGCAGTTTCTAGCTTCTAAGCTTCGGGCACTCAATTTACGGTCACGATTTTTATCACTTATCTTTTGCCTCGTATAACTTTTCTCTGAGAATAACATCTAATGCTATAAATATTATTCAAAGATAACATTAATTATGTTACTTTACATGGTTCATAATCAAGTCTAGAACATTATACATTATATTCCTACTGAATAACATTTCTGTTGCAACCAACGCACTACTATCTTATTTTAATGAAAATTTTGTATTTTTATGAACATTAAAATGATAATAATTGTATTTGTTTTTTATTTTAATTCTTAATGACAATAGGGAACGCCTCACAATTGTGATAAATCACATTACGTATAGGCCTACAAATTAAATTCTAAATTTACAGATTTGAAGTGTTGGCCGGGAATTCATTCATTATTATCTTATGATTGGTTATTGATTTTCAATCAATAAGTGTCATAATGTGCGTATCTATTCAACAGTTGTGATTTATTCTTAATCTGATTAATCACTATCGATTTCTAGTTAATATTGGTATTGGTCCAACCAAACATTGATATGATAACAACTTTAAAAATATAGTGTTACTGTGAGGGTCATGTAGTGTGCG